>CAIGQQ010026964.1:9282602-9310907 GCA_903798035.1 Danio albolineatus | reverse complement strand
TCTCTCTCTCTCTCTCTCTCTCTCTCTCTCTCTCTCTCTCTCTCTCTTAATTCGATTTAATTGAGCGTTATTGGCATGACTTGTCAAGTATTGCCAAAGCATTGCACATAAACAATGAAAAAAAAATAGTACATACATGCATACATACATAAAAAAACAATTAGAAATCTGATTAAAAATGTTCATAAATAGGAAAAATACTAATAAGATTATTAAAAAAATAATTTGATTCACTTCAAGTCATATAAAACTTGCTTTATTGGTGTAACAAATATTAGATAAATGTATTGCAAACCATAATAAATAATCAACTGTATAACAGTGATAAACAGTACATTTAACAATCAACATTTCATAATAACACAATATCGATAGATAATAATCAACAGTATATTTATCAATCTACATTTTAGGATAAAACAATAATACTAGTAATTAATAAGAATCAGAATATTTAACAATCAACATTTTATGATAAAACTATATTAATAAATGAACAGCATATTTAACATGCAACATTTTAGGACAATGCAATAATAATAATAATAAGCAGTATATTTAGCTATCAACATTTTAGGATAAAACAATAATAATAAATAATAATAAACTGTGTATTTAACAATCAACATTTTAGGATTAATTTATAACATTCATAACACATTTATAACATTCATTTAGAGTTGTGTGTGTGTGTGTGTGTGTGCGTGCGTGCGTGCGTGCGTGCGTGTGTGTGTTCTCTCTCTCTCTCTCTCCTGTCTCATCTGGTTTGGCTTGGTTGTGTGGCTCCTGCACCTGTGGGCATAAGGAGCACTGGAACATCAAGCGGCATTAGGCATGATCCTTTAGCCAGGTCGATCTCAGCACAAGCACAAAGTCAGCACAGAAACTCCTTTTAGAGGGAAAGTAGAAAGAGTTTGAGACAGACCTGCCAGTGAGGTAAAGGAACTGCTCATCTGGAAATTAAAAATCTTCACATTCATGGTGTTAACAACCTGTAACGGGTTATTTTTGCTGTGGTCGTATATTGTTTGTTCACTCCAATGCATTTGTGTGTGTGTATGCGCAAATTCGTTTGTATTTTGTAGGGCCTCCTTTTTCGGACAATGCAGCATCAATTTGTTCTAGGAATTACATATACAAGTCCTGCACAGTGACCAGAGGGATTTTGAGCAATTCTTCTTGCAGAGGTCAGGGTCACTATGTAATGTTGGATGAGGTAAATGTTTTCTGACTCCTGACAAAAAAAAAATGGCTCAATAATATTTAGGTCTGGTGGCTGTGCAAGCCATGGTTGATGTTCAAGTTCATCAAACCACTCTGTCACCAGTCCTGCCGTGTTGGTGCATTGTCATCCTGATACATGGCACCACCTTCAGGATACAATGTTTGAACCATTGTGTGCACATGGTCCTCCAGAATGGCTTGGTAGTCCTTGGCAGTAAAGTGCCCATCTAGCACAAGTATTATGCCTCAGGAACATCACTATGTTGCAGCCCAAACCATCACTGATCTACATGCATCACTGATCAATATATGCTTCATGCAGATCATGCAACAGTCTGGGTGGTACGCTTCTTTGGGTTTCTTTACAGTAGCTACGTTTCCATCCAGCTATTTTTATTCGCATTTTGGACATGCGCATAAAAAAACAGTTGATGGAAACGTCATAATGCACATACATTTTTTATGCGCATTTTCAAAATGTATGCGCATAACTGAGTAGAATAAACTTTTTATTCGATAAGAAAAGATGCGCATAAACTGCAATGGAAACACTTTTACCGCATAAACTCCAGTATGCGCATTAAAAAAAGGTCATGTGATTTTGTTATAAGAGATCATGTGATGATAAAAATGGACAAAACTGTAAAAAATGTAAATGGACAAACCAGCAGGCTGTGCACACTGTAAAACATTTGAAATGTTGTTTTGGTCATTCTAAAACGCCTTACCGTTTCAGCAGTTGTATTATTATATTATTAATGACCTCCAGAATCAAAAGCGTCTGTGCTCCGCGTCTGTTCACTGCGTGTCAGGATTACCTTCTGAGGCACAAGTCATTTATTAAATGAAGAAAAAGATTGACACAGCTTCTCCTACTGCAGCAAATTCCGTTTTTACTGTTGATATTTGGCGCCAGTTAATCAGGAAGTGATGATTTTGTCCGCTTTGACTCGTTGGATGGAAACTCTGCTTTATTCGCACGTCTTTTATGCGTTAATCCAGTTTTGCGCATAAAGTTCATTCGCATTTTTGGATGGAAACATAGCTACTGTAACTCTCCAGAATGTGAGGAAGATAGTGAAACTGGACTTATGAAAGAACAATACATGGTTTTTATTGTTTACATTGTTCAAGATTTTCGCTGGTAGCACCACTGAAACCGATATTTGACATTTGCACTAGTGACCAAAGGTTTGGTTATAGCAGCCCGGCCATGTATATTGACCCTGTGGAGCTCCCGACGAATGTTGGGCAGCTGTGGTTTTATGCTTTTTGGATACAATCTGGGTTAGCACCTGGGTGCCCCTTTCAGACAGCTTGCTCTTGTATCCACAGTACAAAAATAAAGGAGAAAGTAGAAGCTACTGTGGGCTTTTTTTTCTTATATATTACTTGCATCCCAGAAGTCAATGATGAAATGCATGTTTCTCATGCAGATTTTCTAAATATATCCAGATATTTGTGTTTGTATGCGACATTCCTAAATGTGCATAAATGAAAACAACTTGTTGGACTGACTTTGTATTATACCTTTGTTCTAGTATGATGAATAGTCCAGGCATCATAAATGAATTTAAATTCTTCTATGTGTTTTCTTCTTTTCAAGGGCTGGTGAACAAGTGGGTGGTCACTGTTGTGCTTTATTGATTGCTCACACTGTGCAATTATTACTTGAGTGGGTTGGTGATGGTATGATATGCAGAGCAGTATTTTCAGCACAATTTTACAGTGCTCAAAGCTCTTATCCACTTTTATCATTTAGAAAGGCAAGCCAAATTAACTGACATGAAGATTTCCACTATATTTCCCCTCTCATGCACCAACAATGGATAACTGGTATAGTTTGAGACAGCGATTAGTCATGTCTGATACATTAGTACAGAATTAATTAACATCAGCTTTGATTCAGATGTATGTCATTACAATATTAACCTCTGATTAATTAATTGAGATTAACAGAACCCCACATAACCCACTGCAAACGTTACATGGGAGTTTATATTGGTCTCTGTTTACAAATGAAACATTAATACCAAACCTGTGGGCACGACACAGTGAGCAAGCTGTTAGATGAATTGTGCAACAGTGGGAATTCAGACTCCCATGAGCACTTGGCAATAAAAAGTTGATTACCAAGCCTGAAGTCTTTTTTATATTGTTGACAGTAATACAGGAATAGCCCTACTGTCTTCTGGGTGTTTACACAATCCACTTTAGGCGGAATGGAGCAATGTCTACTGGTTTCTTTAAAGACGTTGGCTTCTAATGTACAAACGAGGAAATCATGCTTCAAGTTAAATTGAAAATGTGAAGTGGTGTGCTGTCATTTTGAACAAAATCTTGCAATGTTTGTTTCCAGAGTTCAAAAAAAATATTCTGGAATAGTTTGCTTTGGCTGATTTTTCATCATTGTCATGTCAACTGTTCTTTTAAAAAAATGGCATTTGCTGTTTGTTTAAACTACTTATTTAAAATGAGCTGAAACAACACAATTCTTGAAGTTTTTTCGGGACAATTTAATTGTTTTATGTCCAATCCACTCAGATTTGTAAAAACTAGTAAGTTAACTTAATTCCTTCATGTTGTCCCTATACAAATAGTCTGTGTGGAACCCAGCACTTTTACAGTGTTGAACTGAAATCTCTTTAAAAAGGGGCTTTTTAAAGTTATTTTTGTGTACTTTTTCCATTACATTATGATAGTGGTTTGTTGATGCCATCAGATAAGAATTATTTAAAGTCATCATAAAAGTTGCCATATTCTTTTCTTACCTATTGTGACATATTTTGGAAGGAAACAATGACTGGAATTTGATTTTGTTTAGTGGCAATTGATTGGATTGTTGGATGATTCTGGTGTTGGTGGATTTCATATGAATGACAGGTTATCTTTCAGGCCACTAAACTTAAAAGTCTGTCACTCGGGTGCTGCCTTTTCAAAAGAGACCTTTTTGTAGCTATTAGGTCAATATTTGGACATTAAAGCTAAAAACAAGTACCTAAAAAGTACAAATATGTACCTCATTATACATTAAAGATACAAAAGTGCACTCTTAAGCTCTCAATGTTGAACTATTACAAAAGTGTATCTTTTGAAAAGGTACCACCCCTGTGACAGGTTTTGTAACTTTATTATTTGGAGTATAAACTTCTCATCAAAGATTATATTTCAAGAGTTCACACTTTGCTGATGATTGATAAAGCTCAGAATATAATTGAGCCCTGGGCTCCCTCCCTTTTGAAGGGCGAGAGGAGAGTTTGAGCTCAGGTAGTCTCGAGAACTCCCCTGCTTGTGAACTTGCTGAGATATCTGCAGAAAAGAGTTGTCTTAGCATGCTATTTTGGAGAAGTCTATTTACTTATGGTGTATGTCTTTGGACGGTGGAAGGAAACTGGGAAGCGCAGGGGAAACCTATGCGAACACTGGGAGAACATGCAAACTCTGCACAGAAACGCCGACTGGCTTGGTGAGGGTCCGAACATACAGCGTTCTTGCTGTGAGGCAACAATGCTAACCACTGGGCCGCCGGGCTGCCCAATCAGAGAAGGGGAGAAGTATAGGTGGATGGGGGGATTCGTCAAGACGAAGATGACGGAGTGAAAAGCTCTTGTTATTTTTAGTGTGTCAGTATTCATCTGATTGGTGTAATATACGGAGCTAATTCGGTGCCAGCGGTTTTCAATCATAAGCACGTGATCCTCTTGAAATTAGTTAACAAATAAACCACACTAGAAAAGACAGGGAAGTTATTTTAATTGATTGGTTACAAAAAATGTGCATGCAAACATGCACAGATTTATAAATGCTGCAATGCTCCATATAAATAGGTATAGTTCATTGTGAATATGTTAATATAGTTTTTCATTATTCCATTTTCCTTCGGCCTAATGCCTTTTTTCATCAAGAGTCGCCACATTGGAATGAACCGCCATCTTATCTAGCATATGTTTTACACAGCGGATGCCCTTCCAGCTGCAACCCAGCACTGGGAATCATCCATACACACTCATTCACACACATACACCACAGCCAATTTAGTTTCTTCAATTCACCTATAGCTCATGTCTTCGGACTGTGGGGGAAACCGGAGCACCCTGAGGAAACCCACACGAGCAGCGGGAGAACATGCAAACTCCACACAAAAATGCCAACTGACCCAGCCGGGACTCGAACCAGTAACCTTCTTGCTGTGAGGCGACAGTGCTAACCACTGAGCCACCGTTTCACCTAATATAATCATGTATCATATAATTTACATTGCATTTCAACAAATATCTTGGTACATTTTGGTCAGTTGTGTGTGTAGGTGTGTGTTTGTAGAGTTTTAATGAACAGTGTGTTGTATAATGTGTCCTCATAAATTTCTACACCTCTCTATGCCAGACGAGTAGCCAGCGTCATGAATATGTATTAAAAGCTCCTGAGTGTAATTTTGAGCTATGGAGGCACTAATTCGTTCTCAGACAGATGGCATGGGCGCTGTCCTCGTACGGTTGTGTGTGTATCTGTTGGTGTTGTGTTTTGTTGTTCTCAGCATGGCCCTGGCTTGGTTCGCTGATACCTGATGGGAAAGTGGAAATTGCCAGGTTGTCAGGGTTTTAATGAAGCGAGTAGCAGAATGGACAAGGGCAGGCCCAACCCAGAGCATTTTTGCTGCTTTCTCAGCAACGCTGATAATAGATGTTATCACATGCATCCTGTTGAGTCCGACTGACTGAGCGCTAAATGGTCAAAAGCAGGTGATTTTTAATGACAACATGTCGTATCTTAAAACCTGACATATGGAAATTAAGATTGCTGTTTGTCAAACGCCCATGTGGGCTGGTGCTGCTGATAAATCACAAAATGAAATGTCACAAGTCTCCAATTGTGTCATTCAACATCTGGCTTCTTTGTATTTACAAACAAATCTTTTTGGGCTTTGACTAAAAGAAGTTCATACAAGTTGTTGGATTAAAATGGTTTTTTTTGCATTTATTTAGATTTCTTGCTTGATTATCAGCTCAGAAATGCTGAAAGGAAAACATGGAGCAGTTTGTTAAACTGGTCACACTTTACAATAAGGTTCATTACTTAAAATTAAATAATGCATTTACTAACATGAACAAACAATGAACGATACATTTACTACAGTATTTGTTCATGTTAGTTAACGTTAGTTAAAGAAAATACAGTTGTTCATTGTTAGTTCATGTTAACTCACGGTGCATTAACTAATGTTTACTAGCATGGAGTGGATGTTAATAATGCATTGAGTAACATTCAATAATGATTAATAAATGCTGTACAAGTGTTGTTCATGATTAGTTCATGTTAGTAAATACATTAATGAACCTTATTGTTAAGTGTTACCGTTAAACTCTTTGTGTGTCTCTTTCATTTAGCCAGTTTTAATAAGTTGAATGTTTACGTACATGCACTCTAAAAAATGCTCGAAACTGGGACAGTTGGATAAATAAATATATATATTTAAATTTAGTTAAAAAAATAACACATGTTAGGTTTGTCCATAGTTGACTCGACACCCCCACAACCCAACATTATTTAATGTGTAGCTATATAATTGTGAATATCCGGACAGCCCTTCTCTGAATCAGTCTCAAACTAGCATACAGTTTCGGCTTTTAGCATATTAGTCAGACCAGCTACTTTAATGGTTGATTAAAAGTACAGTATGTCATCTGTGTGCATGAACCTCAATTTGCATATTTAAGTGTATACAGTAGTCAACATTTGAAGTGGATCAAAAATATTCTTAACAGACAGCGTAATGAATAAATAATTAATGAATAAATATTGTTATAAATAAATAATACATACATACATTAATATTAATATTGTATGCAAAAAACATTTGTTTATTCAGTACACTTTTTTATCCATTGGAAATGTTGACAATTACAGTACAGTAGCTATAGTGGGCAGTCAGTGCACAGACATAGTGTAACTTGAGTAGTTTGAGTCCCAACTCTACTTTTCCCATTCCCTTTCTCCTCTCTCTCTAACCTTGTTTTCTTTGAACATGCTGTCTTATCATAATTAAGCCCAAAATGGCAAACATAAATCTTTAAAAACAGTGTATAGTGTCATAATGGTGACTTGGGATTTCTGTAAAATTGTTCTTTTTTTCAACAAGCTCTATGAAGCAGAAGGGAAAATAGCAAAAGGTTTACAGCAATTCAGAATAATCTCCCTGAGAGGGTCGGCGGAGCAGTAGCTCATTATCGGTTTAACAGACATGCATTGTGATGGGTCGCAGAACACAGCTGAACAGAATGTTTTTGACAAGGTAAAAGTGTGTTTTGTTTTTTACATGATCAATCTGGGCGCCACGGTGGCGTAGTGGGTTGCACATTCGCCTCACAGCAAGAAGGTCGCTGGTTCGAGCTGGGTCAGTTGGCATTTCTGTGTGGAGTTTGGGTATGCTAAATTGTCTGTAGTGTATGAGTGTGAATGAGTGGGTGTTTCCCAGGGATGGGTTGCAGCTGGAAGGGCATCCACTGCGTAAAACATATACTGGATAAGTTGGCGGTTGCTTCTGCTGTGGCGACGCCAGATTAATAAAGGGACTAAGCCAAAAAGAAAATGAATGAATGAATGAATGAATGAATGTGGAAATGTATCCAAAGTATGTAGCAGATGTTTGATTATTGCCGAAGATTCATACCAACTTGAAAATGAGCATCATTTACACTAAAAAAAAACTATTTCAAGAGTACTTCATCCAATTACAATTTTATCCTTTATTTCATTTTAATATTATTTGTTTTATTTTGCTTTGTACGTTCATGGACTTAAAAAAATATTGTTTAAGGCAAATGATTTATATTTCATTGGCTCATGTGATCAACTTTAGATGTGAAACCGTTACCCTAAAGTTTTTTTAATTGGATGAATAAACATGGAGATAATATTGTTTTAGACAAATTATTTATTTTTTATTGGGTCAAGTGATAACATCAAGATGTGAACCATTACTTTTTTTTATTAAATGGATGAATAAAAACTTTTTTTTTCCAGTGTACCTGTAAAAATAAACATTCTCTCATCATTTACTCGCATCTTGACTTGTTCCAAACCAGTTTGTGTGTTTTTGTTCTGTTAAACACAAAGGAAGATATATTGCAGAACATTGGAAATTCAATAGAAGTCAACAATTTCCAGTTTCCGACATTCTTCAATATATCTTTTTTGTTCAACAGTAAAAAACAAACTCATACTGGTTTGTAACAAGTCAAGGGCTAAGTAAATGTCAAGACCATTTTGGTCCCACTTTATATTAAGTGGCCTTAACTAATGTGTACTTACACCGAAATTAATCATTCATTACAATGTACATATTGTGTAAATACATGTTTTTACATTGTACTTATGCTTGATTAATTACCTGTATGCAATTACATCTGTAATTAATTTCTGTAATTACGTTTGTAAATACACTGTTGACCATCCCTTACACATTAACCCACCCTTAAACCTACCGATACCACCAAACTTGTCCTTAACCCTACCCCTATCCCAACTCAAGAGCACCACAAGTGTTCTCAAATACATTATAAACACAGTAAGTACATTGTAGTTTTTTTAATTTTATTTTTAATGCAAGTATATAGTAGTTAAGGACACTTAATATAAAGTGGGACCACTATTTTTATTTTTGGATGAACTATCACTTAAAGGGTGATTTTGTTTGACTGTGTAACACGTAGTAGAGGAAGTGGCATTTCTGTTAACAATGTTAATTTGTTTTAATCCACCTGCTATTTCAGTTTTCGACTACCTCTGGATGTGGCTGACATGCTTAAAACTGTTCAGACATTATTCAGACATTCGTATTTCCCAGTTCTGTTGGCATCCACTAAAATCTCAATACCAGATGTAAACCAGGCCTCAGCATTATTCACATTTTTTCATGTAAGATGTTTTAACTCAGTCAAACACAAACCTCTTCCGAACTTAAAATTAAGTTTACCATGCCTTTTGATTTAGTGCTTCTGGCAGGCAACCTCACGCCTATCCAGATTCCATTGGATTTCTTGACTGAGATGGAGTGAAAGAACCTTGGTTGCCCATTTTGTTTTGATTTGGTTGAGTCTTAAAAGGGTGTGCGCATAAAGAATGTCACATAAATATCATCCGAGTAGTCCATGCGTTTCCTTTGCCAGAGAATTCTGCATTAATTCTGTTTGAAGTACTTGGCCATCTCATTAATGGACATCCATGAACCAGGCCCAGCTGAGCTTGCCCACAGAGTATTTAAAAGAGCTTTAATTCTGACAAATACGCCAATGTCACGGACAAGCATCAATTCCAAAGCTCAATACTCCAGCCGCCGTTGGTCATATCTTGTCTCTTTAGATTATTTATTTATTTCACAACAAGGGACAGTGTGCATTAATCAGCATTCTACAAGAACATAAATGTACCCAAATTAGCCCAAAGGCTAAATTTCATTCGTAGTCCTTTTGCCAAATTTTAGAGGCCTATAAACCAATAAAAATACAAATTCAAATTATATTCAAATGAACCTGTATTTCAGTAAAGCGTTAAATATTCAAGTTACTTGAATGAAATTATCATGATGAAGGAATACATGAATCAACTGACACTGGAAGGAGCTTTTTAAGTAATTAAGTGTTTCCACACATCTAATAGAACAGGAATGATTACCCTTTTTATTTAAATAAAGCATAGCATTAATATGAAGCTATTTCTTAAAATTATACTATAAAATATTATACAATATTATGAATTATATATCAAATTCCACTGATGTGATGATTTAAAGAAAAACCAGCGTGATCAAGTTTAATATTTAGTTAGAGTTGATCTGTATAAAGAAAAGACTTTACACATCCTTGTAAAAATAAATAAATAAATAGAAGAAAAGTGGTACAGTTTATTATTAATTTAAAGTGTTGATTGTAATAAAAAAAAACATTGTTTAAATGCAGTTTTATTTCAAAGGGTTTTGTGTTTTTGAAGTTTTTGAAAAAAATCTAATATAAACTCTGTCATCGTTAACGTCAAATAGTTATTTTCATTTTGCTTGTACTAATCCTTTATGATCTCTATGTAGAAATTGTAATGTTTATGTAATCTTTATATGTAACGTAATAAATACATGCAATTTCACAATTCTCTAATTCTATTATCTGTATTGGACTGCATTTCTCAGTAAGCAGGAATCTGATACTGTAAAAGAATTGCACATCCTTTTTAAAAAATGAGTAGGTTATGATAGACAAGAATCAGTCAATGAGATTAGATTATTATTTTTTTTCCCCATGTAAAAGTGCAATCAATAGTGTTCTGTAACAGAATTACAGCAGCTGGGAAGAAAGAAATTGAATTAAAAGTAAATAAGTTCAAGTTCCCAGAAAAGGCGAACACTAATCACCACAATGGTGACTTTAAAGAAAAAATTATTTGCACTGTAATACATTGCTTGTGGTTATTGGTTATTTTGTACAGAGAAAAAAAATCTGAAAATATCCTACAGTTACTAGATTTCCATTACCCTTCAAAATTGCGAATTAAAATGACACCTAATGGAAATTAACTTCCATATACTGTTAAAAATAAATAAAAAATAAATCCCGCTCACATGAGATGGTTTTTAAAGCAATTCAAAAAAGAAAATTTTGCTAAACTGCAAACTATAATGGCAAAGTTGGATAAAAAACAATGGCTAGTGTGGTGGCTGCAATATACTTAAACATACCAACATCCGTTGTCATGCTTGAATACTTATCGCAAGAGGAAAAGCAAACATTTTAGTCAAATAACATCAGTTAAAGGCATAGCTGACACATAAATGAAAAAAACTGCAATCATTTACTTACCTTTTACTTGTTCAAAGAGTTTCTTTCTTCTGTTACACACAAAAGAAGACATTTTGAAAAATGCTGGTTGCTGGCTCCTATTGACTTCCATAGTAGGAAACAATTGACTATGGATGTAAATAAGTGCCAGCAACCAGAAATTTTCAATATATTTTCTTTTGTGTGTCATTCTCATGAGTTTTGAAACACATAAAAAATTTAAATCACAAGAGAGAGAATAAATAATAAGGTCATTTTCATTTTAAGGGTGAACTATCCTGGCAGCTAGCTCTCTGCAACTCTCACATGGTCGCCCACTGAAGCTAAGCAGGGCTGCGCTCAGTCAGTACCTGGATGGGTGACCTCATGGGAAAGCTAGGTTGCTACTGAAAGTGGTGTTAGTGATGCCAGCAGGGGGTACTTAACCTGCGGTCTGTATGGGTCCTAATGCTCCAGTATAGTGAAGGGGGACTCTATACTGCTTAGTGAGCGCCGTCTTTCAGATGAGACGTTCCTGACTCTCTGTGGTCGTTAGAAATCTCAGGATGTTTTTCAAAAAAAGAGTAGAGGTTTAACCCTGGTATCCTGGCCAGATCTGCCTATTGGCCTCTGTTCATCGTGGGCTCCAAACCATCTCCATATCATAGATGGCTTAATCATTCTGTCTCCTCTCCACCAATCAGCTGATGTGTGGTGTGTAAAGAGTGTCTAGAAAAAGTGCTATATACAGTATTAATGTAAGGAATTATTATTCCTTTAATGGAACTGCCATCATTTTGCAGTATTTCTTTTTTATCAACATTTAGAAAATATGGTCAAATTCATGAGCAAATATGTATAGAAAACCATACCACTAATTCACTCTAAATACAATACTGTTAGAAAGTGAAGAATTTTTTGCAAAAATGTGGATTTTTTTCTCCAAAAGTGAAATCACTGTATAGACTGTGGTCAGTGTTTGTAAAACTGTAAAACTTGTAAAGTTTGTGTCTCTGCTGTAATGATCTCCATCGCCCTGCAGTGGTTTTACCTTGCTTCTCTTTCTCTTTGGGATTTCTAATCGTCTCCCTGAGCATCTCTATGAGCCGAGTCCAGGCTCCAGCTTACAAATGCTCTCAGACAGGAGCAGGACCTTGAGGTCTCAGCGAACGGATTACTGTTGTACTGATGTTGTGTTTCCGTGCATTATTGAACAAGGGCAAGGTCAGGCGGGAAGTTTTTCTTCTTTAGTAGTTTCTTCTCGTTTGTGAGGATTCTGCCAGGCAAACACTCGAGCTTTCAGACCATACGTATTGTGTGTGTTCGCTTTCTGGAGGTATAATAGTGGTCAAAGGTCGTTATTGCTCGCACTGTACCCTTTTACTTCACTGAGATGCTGGGTGTGGATTTTCCGTGTGTTTTTATGTCCAGGTACATTAATAGTTTTTTAAAGTATGATGTTACGATGGGAAAACTGATATCTTTACCATTTATTCACATATAGATATCAGTCAGAATCTTTAGCCTCCGTGTATATTTTTCACCAATATCTGTTGAACAGAAAGAATATTTTCAACACATTTCTAAACATAATAGTTTTAAAAACTCATTTCTAATAACTGATTACTTTTATCTTTGCCATGATGACAGTACATGATATTTGACTAGATATTTTTCAGGATGCTAGTGTTCAGCTTAAAGTGACATTTCAAGGCTTAACTAGGATTTATTAGGTTAACTAGACAAGTTAGTGTAATTAGGCAAGTCATTGTATAATGATGGTTTATTCTGTAGCCAATCAGAAAAAAATATTCCTTAAGAGGGCTAAAAAGATTGACTTTAAAGTGGTTTAGAAAAAAATAAAAACTGCTTTTATTCTAGCAAAAATAAAACAAATCTCTCCAGAAGAAAAAATATTATTGGAAATACTGCAAAAAAATCATTCCACTGATAAACATCATTTGGAAAATATTTGAAAAGGAAATTCACACGAGGGCTGATAATATTGACTTCAACTGTAGATTTTCCAAGTAAATCAGATATGCTTGCTGAGTATACAGCCTGTGTATGTTTCACTCTGTTCTCAGCATTACAGTTGTTTCAATTGAGACAGGCACAGATGAATGGCTGCTATCCAATTACAAGTGAGAAATTATTAAACATTAATAACTGTGGATTTTTTTGGCCTACTAAAGTACATACAGTCCTGCTACTGTATTATTATTATTTTGGCTTATTGCAACTTTTACAGTCCTTGCTTTATTTTAACCTGTATTTTATCAAAGCATTAATTATTCAAGTTACTTATATAAAAAATATCATGATGAAGGAATACATGAACCAATGGGCACTGGATGTAAAAAAAGTGTTCCCACACATCTAACAGAACAGGAATGATTACCCTTTTTATTTGAATAAAGCATAGCATTTATCAGTGATTAACAAAACATAAAACCCTTAAATAAACTTAAGCCATACTGAACTGATATAGTATTTTGTCACGTTGTCCCAACACGAATCGATTGAGTTTACTTAATTATTTTTACAAATTGAAGTAGACTAAACATAAAAAATGATCAGTTGGTCCCCTGCAAAAAAAAGAAACAAAAAAAATAATTGTGTTTCATCTCATTTTAAATAAGTATTTTAAACAAGAAACATAATTTTTTGGTTGAACACTGGTCTAAAACAGAGCAGACAATCATTTTATGAAGAAAATTAATAATTTATATTAATCAATTAACCTTATTTATCAGAGGTCACTACAGCGGAATGAATCACCAACTATTCCGGCATATGTTTTACGCAGTGGATACCCTGCCAGCCGCAACCTAGTACTGGGAAACACCCACACTTTCTCATTCACAATAACTCATACACTAAGGACAATTTTGTTTTATCCAGTTCACCTATAGCACATGTCTTTGGACTGTTGGGAGAAAATGTTCCATTCAAATGTAAAAGCCTCCTCTTCCATACTTCCATACTTTCTTGGAGCACATTATAGTCTTTAATTTTCAGTCCTAAACGCATCTAAAAACGTACTGACATTTCTTTGAGCACTAAACATAAAAAAAGAAAGCATTTTGGAAGCAGTCCTAAATAAGAATGCATGCTGTATTAGTGCCAGGACATAGGCTATAGGTTCTTACTCTCAATTTCTTTCCTAGTATTATTATTTTGCTCAAGTCAGAAGTGTCTCTGGATGGCAGAATAAAAGCTGCGTTTCCTTGCTGTAATCAAGAAAATGGCATGACCTCACATTTGAAATCTTCCAACGTGAGCGAAAGCCATGCAGCCAGTTTAGGCTTTACAGCTGTATTATTTATAGCTGCTGTTTCTAGTTTTTTTTTATTTGTTTGTTTTTTTCAATCTCTGTTGTTTCTAAAAGAGCTTTATTTTTTTTTACTTTCATTGTTGAGAAAAGCTGGAAAAGGTTGGTTAATGCCAGATTTGATAAAGTTCCTTAATTATGTTGCTCATGTTACCTCAGGTTGCAGAGTTCACACTTAGCTGATGTTTGATTATAAGCTTGTTTGGTATGCTGTCCCGGGAGAGAACCCTGAGCCCATAACATCTTCGAGCTTGGGGCTCCCTCCTGTTTGCAAGGCAAGAGGGGAGTTTGAGCTCAGGTAGATCTCCAGAACTCCCCTGCTGTAGTAGCTAATGAACAGATAGTGATTGCTCTTAAGAGATAACTACTTACTAGGAGCATGTCTATGGTGCCGATTTGGATTAGTTATTTAACTTAAGTTACATGTTTTTGGACTGTGGGAGGGAACCGGGGAACCCGGGGGAAACCTACGTGAGCACGGGGAGAATGTGTAAACTCCACACAGAAATGTCAGCTGGCTTGGTAAGGACTAGAACCAGTGACGTTGTTTTTGTGAGGCAACTGTGCTAACCACTGGGCCTTGGTGCCACCCATCTAGGAAAGGAGGAGGAGTAGGGGTGGAAGGGGGGATTTTTCAAAACCAAGATGGCTGTGATATGGAACTTAGGGTATTTATAGTGGCTTAGGAATCATCTGATTGGTGATTCATAAATTGAATAATGCAGGACCGGCTGCAAGCAATCATAAGCACGTGATCCTCTCGAAATTAGTTTATAAATAAACTTGACTTGGCGCCACGGTGGCCGAGTGGTTAGCACGTTCGCCTCAGAGCAAGAAGGTCGCTGGTTCGATCCCCAGCTAGGCCAGTTGGCATTTCTGTGTGGAGTTTGCATGTTCTCCCCGTGGTTGCGTGGGTTTTCTCCGGGTGCTCCGGTTTCCCCCACAGTCCAAAGACATGCGGTACAGGTGAATTAGGTAAGCTAAATTGTCCGTAGTGTATGTGTGTGTGAATGAGAATGTATGGATGTGTTTCCCAGAGATGGGTTGTGGCTGGAAGGGCATCCGCTGCGTAAAACAAATGCTGGATAAGTTGGTGGTTAATTCTGCTGTGGCGACCCCGGATTAATAAAGGGACTAAGCCGAAAAGAAAATGAATGAATGAATGAATGAATAAACTTGACTTAAAGTTCACAACTTTTGCAGACTCCAAAAAATTGCAGGGTTGTTTTAGACAAATTTGGGTCAGATATAGACAAAATGAACTCTTAGGTTAAAAGTGTAATTTCAAATTAGTTAGAAACTTAGTTAAAAGCACTTGAGGTCGTCCAAATTTGACGCAAATGTTTGCAAATAACCCAGAATGTAGTGTGTCTTATCCTTTCAATTGTGTTATTATAAATGCTGAAATTAACACCAATTGATATGCAGCACACTTAAAGTTTTTTGTTCTTGCTTGTTTAAAGTACTTATTCAAAATGAACAACACAGTTATTAAGATTTTGTTTTGGGACAACTTAATTGTTTTATGTTCAATCAGCTTAGGTTAAATGTTAAATAAACTTAACTGATATGTGTTGGGACAATATGAATGAATTCTCTGTAACTTTCCTTTGTACATTTGTTTTTACAGTGTACTGTATATGCTTTAGAAGTATTTGTCGGTGTTTCTTGTGCAGTTTATGCTTTCTACAACATTGTTACGAGTACGTTCATTTAGTTTGTTCATACTATAGGCTTATATATTTCACAAATATTGCAAAGATATTACAAACGTAAAATTGGCTGAAATAGTATTTTTTGCGAAGATAATCGTTTTATTCAAAACATTGTCAAATCATGAATTTATTTTAAAAAGTCGTATTTGAGCAAAGTTAGCTGTTCTGTTCAAAGATTCCGACAACAGAAGAAAAATCCCACCAATATGACAGACACACAGAAGTAAATACAAGTTGAATCAAATGGCTCTGGGAAATGGAGCAAGTTCTATAAATAGCAAAGTATCCTGAGATGACCATCAAATGATTGTTTGTTGGTTGTTTTGTGTCTGCAGACTAAGGCCATAACTTGTTTTGCCATGAGCGTACTGCCCAAATAATCCAGAGAATGTCAGGGAGCAGTACGGGAGGCGAGGCGGAGCCGCTGACCCTGCCTGCTGTCATGGGCACAGTCTGTTTCTCTGACCCTGAAAAAAGCTGGATGATTGGCCCCTGGCCTCCACAGAGACAGGGCTAAGCCATCTGGGCCTTTTATTCAGTGTTCAAGCTCAGTAGTGTTTACTCTGTGCTGTTAATGCTGGGAGTTTGTAGAACATTATAATGAAAACAACAATAGCAGCAGTCTTACGTTTTAAAGTTCCTTAACTTAACTAAACTTAACATTAAATTGAAAATTACATGGCTCTATGAAGTACTTGATTGACTTTTGATTAGTAAATCACAACATTCCAATGTGTATAGAGAGAGTATTGACAGGAATTGTTCTATATATTTAAAGAGTCCAGATGCAAAAACCTCTTGATGTTATTAGCTCTTTTTTCCCCTAAAATGATCCTCACCCTCCAATGTTTATGCTTAGTTATTTCACTGTAAGGGAAATATAAAGAACAGAATATAAATAGGGCCCCGCAGTGTCGCAGTAGGGAGTGCTGTCGCCTCACAGAAAGAAGGTCGCTGGTTCAATCCTCAGCTGGTTTCCTCCGGGTGCTCTGGTTTCCCCCACAGTACAAAGACGTGGTACAGGTGAATTGGGTTAGCTAAATTGTCAGTAGTGTGTAAGTGTGAATGAGTGTGTATGGATGTTTCCCAGAGATGGGTTGCAGCTGGAATGTTTCAGTGCATGTTTAAAAAAAAAAAAAAAAAAAATGCTTTGATTTTCCAATTCAACTTAAACTAGTTGTGTTTTTGTCTTCATATATGAATTATGATTTCATAACGATGAAACAATAGGCAACTTGTATATTAATAGAATATGATATGTTAAAATTACATAACAACATAGCCCAAACTATTGACATTGTTATTGAAATATTGTTATATAAAAATACAAGTCCATCACCTGAAGGCCATACTAAGTTATTTTAATTAACCGTACATTTTCGTGAATCCTTATATGTTAAAAACCTGATCTTTGTTATATTGCAATAATATGGAATTGCTCAGTATTTTGATACATATCAAATAGTGACTTGAGTTTATCATTTCGCCCATAGTAATAAGGAAGGAATGATGGTATACACTCGTTGCCATTTAAACTTACCGACTTACGGTCACGTCAAAATGTCATTTGTAGATAAAATTCTTAATAAAATTTACAAAACAGTAGATGAGACTTTGTCACTCATTAAAAGTACCAAAGCGTTTTACATGCCATTATTGGATGGAATTGGTGATTCCCAGTATATTGTCTATATTAAAAGTTTATTTATTCACCAATTGAAATGGCATGTTGATGTTGTGGTTTCTTAATCCATATTGTTTGGTTAAAATAACGATTTAAAAAGTAGCAGGTTCGCACATGCTCTTAAAACAACACAGCATTTGTTCAGTTTAAAAGACCCGTACTGAAAATTGCTAGTAACAAATACAGTATGTGTTCCATTACAGCCCTACTTGCCCAAGTGGAAACAAAGTGTTTAAATGTAATCTGTGCAGTCACCCATTTTTCCATTTCCATTTTTTATGCCACCTGTCTTCAAAAAGGGACTGATTTTAAGTTTTATGCAGCATGCCCTCAGGCAGATGGGTTTTTTCATCTGTGTGAAAACCCCAAGCCTCAGGACCATCCCGAGCCTATAACTCAAGCACCCAAACAAGACCCATAGATCAATGAGTGTGCAGTTCATCAGCCAATCAGCTTTCACCCTGCCAGCAATCAATATCTCATCATGATCCCAAAATATCTCCAAGTGCAGGATCTGGAAAAACTGCCCTGCTGCATGTCTATTTCAGTCATTGGCCGGCCCTATAGAAGCTTATTTAATGAGCCGTATAGTCAGTGCTTTTAGCGCCTTCAGTGAAGAGCCTGAAAATAATACAATCGCTATTGGGTTCCAGCAAACTCTATGTATAGTAAAGTACACTGAGACGATCAAATTATTGTTTGTGTGGATGCTGCAGAGCTGTCCTGTGCGTATTGACTTTTGCTGTTGTAATTTAATGCTACATAGAAACAATACTCTTGAGTGTTGTATTGCGATGCCCTTTGTTGTACTTTATTTTTTTTCTCCCCAAACATAATCAAAGTGTTTACTTGAAACAGTACTCAGAGAAGAAGAAAAAATATGGCTCTTTTGCTTTGGTGTTTAGAGATTCAATGCTTTGCTTGATTAAATAAAACTTACAATAAGGTTTACCTAATGCAGAAGTATCATAAATTGATAAATCATTCTATACGTTTCACAATATCAATGAACAGCGATTCTTTATCAAACATTTGTTAATATACACTCATAGGCCACTTTATTAGGTATCAGCCAATTACATGGCATCAACTCAATGCATTTAAGCATGTAGACAGGGTCAAGTCGTTCTGCTGCAGTTCAAACCGTGCATCAGAATGGGGAAGAAAGGTGATTTCAGTGACTTTGAATGTGGCATGGTTGTTGGTGCCAGACAGGCTGGTCGGAGTATTTCAGAGACTGCTGATCTACTGGGATTTTCACGCACAGCCTGGGGTTTACAGCGAATCTGCTGCGATATTTGAATGGTAGAGTCAGAATTTGGCATCAACAACATGAAAGCATGGATCAATCCTGGCTTGTGTCAGCAGTTCAGGCTGCTGGTGGTAGCGTAAAGAAGTGGGGGATATTCTTTTGGCACACTTTGGGCCCATTCGTACCAACTGAGCATCGTGTCAACGCCACAGCCTGCCTGAGTATTGTTGCTGACCCTGTCCATCCCTTTATGACTGCAGTATACCCATCTTCTGATGGCTACTTCCTGGTTTCCTAAACATGACAATGAGTTCACTGTACTCAAATGGCAATTTGTTCACCAGATCTCAATCTAACAAAGCTAACACCTTTGAGATGTGGTGGAACGGCAGTTTCACATCGTGGATGTGCAGCCGACAAATCTGTAGCAACTGCGTGATGCTATCATGTCTCTGAGGAATATTTCCAGTACCTTGTTTAATCTATACTACGAAGGATTAAGGCAAAAGCGGGTCCAATTCGGTACTAGTAAGATGTACCTTATAAAGTGGCAGGTGCGTGTAGATTAAAATGCATATTTAAAAATAAAATAAAATATATATATTTTTTTAAATGTTACACTTTTCAGTGTGTGACAAACTCCTAATATGTACTGTAAAAACATATATTATTGTTATTTATATTCGTAAAACCTGCATTGATTTAATAAAATGACCTTTAAAGAACTCAACTCAACTCAACTCAATTTATTTTTATAGCACTTTCAACAACCACAATGGGTACCAAAGTGCTGTACATAAAAACAAATAAAACACCTGAAACATACACAGAACTAAAATAGATAAAATCACAACACATGGTTAAAAGCTAAAGAGAATAAGTGTGTCTTCAGTGCTCTTTGAAAGGACTCAAATAGAGCAGTAGAAAAAAATAAGTTTTACTGAAAATGCTCAGAAAATGTTGGTTTGTTTATTTCCTTTCCTCCTTCCTTCTTTCCTTCTTTCATGATGGAGCTTAACAGTCCCAGACAGGGATATAGAAAAAATGTGTAGACTCGTCTAGTTGCAGCCATAAAAAGAATGGATGAACTGTGCTCACTTATGTATTATTTGCGTGCATTGTTTTCAAGTCTACAAATCAGGTAATTGTGCAAATATGCTTAAATAACTGCTAAATACATTTTGAATGGACTAGTTCCTTATCTAGCGGGTTAAGTTGTTGGTGGTCAGTTATATTTTTTCAATAACCCCTGCTGTAATTTAGACCACAGAATGAAAGCTACAAACTAATTGTATTCAAGGCATATACATATCCAGTATAAATTTTATAGGCAATTTAGGCGTACACAGTAAACTAACCCTTCAAATATGCAACTGCAAATCACACCACTGCTAACATCCAGGAGCCTCATCAAAAAATCATTGCAGACTAATAAGAAATGCCTTCCTCTTGTTATAAAACGCAAAGAGCAGACATATTTCAGAAACACACAGACCTAATAATCATTACCATTTCATTCCTTTAGCTTGACAGAGATCAGCTATCAGTTACTCTCACAGAATATATATGCTCCCGTTTATATTTGTCTGCCTGTGACTGATTTATGACATATTGAATGGCAAACCGATCAATGCCTATTTAATGTAAATCCAAAGACTCATCCAATGAAAGTAGGCCAATAGCAATCTGGATTTTCATTATCGAACACAGCTTTTGTGTTCATGTGTGTGTACCTTGAAGTTATTACATTGTGGGGTCATTTGTTCGGTAATGCAAGTAAAGTTTGTCCTTTTGGGCACATTTTTGGGTCCCCATGTGGAAATCGGCTAATAAATCACAGACTAAAATATTTTGAAAGTATAAAAATGCAGATTGGTTCCTGAGAGGGTTGTTGTAGGGGGAAAGAAAGTAGTTTACAGACTACACAAATCATTATGTCTATGAGAAGTCCCCATAAAGATAGCTGTACAAGTGTACTTGTGCTTGTGTGTGTGTGTATACACAAATAATCTTGTGGTGCTCATTATTTGTATTCTATCTTGTTAAATTAAATAAAATCCAGCCTCATTAAAAGAAAGATCTAATGTCTAGCTCATTTTTTCTTTAATCTTTTTTTATTTTTTGCACTTTTTGACCCCCAATCCATTAAAGAGAAAACCTTTTAAGACCAAAGTTTGAATCAAAGAGAGTTCTTTTGCTTTTGTTGGGTGGTCCGGTCCTTAAAAGCCAGTTACCGTGGGACTGAAGTTGACATCAGAGACCGCAGGATCAGAAAGTCTGCTTTAAGAAATGATTATGAAAAAATTCTAATGTTCAGGATGGTGGTTGTATTATATATATTGATTAGTCTAGACTGGGCATTTAGTTTTGTACGCATAGACCTGTACACCGTCAAATATGATCAGTAATGTTTCCATGTGTTCATTTACTTTCAACTTCAATTAGCTTATACTGTAAATGTAATTTAATATATAAAGTCAACTTGATTCAACTTGATTATTCATTCATTTCTTTTCGGCTTAGTCTCTTTATTAATCCGGGGTTGCCACAGCAGAAAGAACCGCCAACTTATCCAACACATGTTTTACGCAGCAGATGCCCTGCCAGCTGCAACCCATCACTGGGGAAACATCCATACACACTCATTCACACACATACACTACGGACAATTTAGCTTACCCAATTCACCTACAGAGCATTTCTTTGGACTTGTGCCACCGTGCTGCCCAAATTAAGGCTGCATATTTTTGTCTTTCGGTTACTCTTATTTTTTCAATTTGGTTTTGGATTAGGATTAACTTCATTTCATGACTTTTTGTAACAATTCATTCACTTGTTTCATTGAGTTCAATATTTAAATTGTGTCAATTGTATGAATTCATACAATCTACTTTTTTGTAAGTTTTTGTACCTTCCATCACTATATACAGTAACTGCTGTATTATCTACTGGAGCAGGACATCATTTGTAAGAAAACATGCAAATGAGATCATACTAATTCACCAAAACATAAAATAGTCATACATGTATCTGGTTGCATGTACCCCTGTGATGTTTTTTCAGTGCTGGGTTTAGGTCTGTCTTCACATTTTGGTGAATTAGACACAATTTTCTCCTCTCCATATGCACCAGACACTTTCTTAACACCACGTTTCTGGGAAAACATTAGCTGCGTCCCAAACCGCATACTTGTGCACTATTCTATGCCATTTTGTAGTATAAATAGTGTAGTAAGTGCGTTCACATTGAAAACTCTAACAATAATAAGTGCACTTTAATTACCCGGATGATGCACTCATTCCACCGGTAAAATGAACTGTGTAATGATGGACACTTCACACACTCAACAACCGGAGCTTTGTGCACGTAACGGAAGGGGCAGAGCTATCGTGCGCACATGTTGGATAACTTTATTTATTTATTTGGACTGTGAAAGCAAATTTCTCCTACGAGAGGGATTATAGCGCCTCCCAATGGTGAATGCGGTTATACTCATGCCAGGTATTATTTGGAATTTTGGTCATTTATTTCTCTAATTTGGCAACCGTCAAATGTCATGAAGGAAACGATTTGAACTTCCGCTTAGTAAAAAACCCATTAGTGTTCCATTTGGGATAGCACTACATACATATACTATGCTGTTGAGTGTGTAAGTGCATAAGTACATAGTGCATAAGTGCATAGTGTATAGTGTGTCATTTGGGACGCAGCTATTGTACATTTCTGAGTGTGCTTCATGCAGGTGAGTGGGCTTGTCAAACCACCTGTAGGTGACACACTATTTGTAACGGATCGGTGACATTGACAACGGAGTTGTGGATCCAAGTGCAGATTTAATTAGGCCGTACTTACACTATGCTATCCGAACCGTGCTCAGGCCCTTTTCCCGGATCGTTTGAGAAGTGTGAGCGCTCTGAATCGGGCTCAGGCACGGTTCATTTGGCCGGCCCTGGTCCGGTTGGAAGAGGTGTGCTTGAGCCCGGTTTACCTGGGCTCAGGCGCGGTACGCTATAGTGTGAGTGCCAAGCGCGCCTGAGCCCAAAACTGAGGACGGAACGTCACTTGCTGCGACGCACGAGCAGCACGATTTCGTGAAAATTTCCGAGCCACAAAGACGATAGACCTGTTCAACATTATGCTGTGACTGGGTTGTGCACCACTGCTGAGCAAACGACTCAAAAAAATCACCAACAAACTTAACAAAGCTGTGGACTCCATTGTGCTCAGCGTAGCTCTTCCTGTTTATCTTGAGTACGTCGCACTATAATGACGTAAGCAGGCTTGGGTACGGATGCTTAAAACGCAGTGTGAGTGCGGGCCGTCAGGGGAGAGAGAGGAGGGGGCACAATCGTGTTTCGGCCCAAAACGGGCCTGGGCACGGTTCGGATAGCATAGTGTGAGTACGCCCTTAAACTCAGTATAGCGGTGGTCATCAGGGGCAAACAGATATATACAGGTAATCAAAAATCATGGTCTGTAACAGGCGGAAGGTCAAAAGGCTGGCGGCAGGCAAGGGTAAACAAATAGCAAGGCTAGGATCGAAAACACGGAAAAACAGGAGCAAAAGAAACGCGTTGTAAGGTCACTTTACAGGTAAACAATACTCAGCGAAGACAGAGTGTGTATGTGCTGCTTATGTAGTGTGTGTAATCAGTCTTTGACAGTCCTCCGGTGGTGTGGGAGTGTGTGTGTGTGCTGCATGACTGGAGTTGTAGTCCTTTAACAAATCTGCAGTTCACGGAAGTGTGTGTGCCAACCAGCGATCTCTGGCTGTGGAGATCGCTGGTGATCGTGACACTATTTCCTATCTGTGTGTATGTGTAATTAACAGCATATTCAACATATTATATACATACACACACACACATAATATATGTGTGTGTGTGTATGTATATGAACCGCAAAACTAACTTAGACTTGGCTGGGCATCTACAGTATATAGTGCTGTTCTCTGGTGATTTGACATGCTTTTTAATCTTCATTTGTGTCTGCTAAATGAATGAATGCTAATGACTAATTTTGACAAACATATATATCTCTTTAGCACACTGGTGAGATGCTTGTGGCACAGCAATGGTTATGTTTAGGCATGCTCTGTTAACAATTTCCTGTAGGTTCTACAGTAACTTACTGTATTTACATTTACAGCAGCATTTATTTAGCTGTATATGTATTTACAGAATTGAATGTATACATTTACTGTAAGATATACAGTAATTTTCTCAATGCAGCTTTAAAATACAGTAACATACTGCATTACTGTCCTACGGTAAAATACAGTTCATATTACAGTTAAATACTGTGTAATTTACAAAAATCGTTAACCGTGTAGAGTTGTGTTGGACCTTCTTTCTCACTACTAAATTCACATTTTTATACATTTCACACTTTAAATATTGCTAGCATAAAACAAGCTACATTTTCCTGTGAAATCATATAATATGCTATTACAGTCTTGCACTTTTGTTTGACTGCATTGACCGGAAAGATGCTTGGGTGACAACTGAGCCAATAAAACATGTGCTTTTTCCACAATGTGCCTGCCCTGTGTGACCAGCTACTGCATCAACACGTGAGTTCAGATGAGGAGAGGGAAACTCCTCTGCCCTCCAGAGCTTCATGCAGCTCAGTGCTTTATAACATAGCACCTTCTAAAGCTCAGTAATAAAAAACACAAGTGGGTGCATAAATATCTGTGTAATTTGCAAAAAACCTTGATCGTGATCTCATCAGTTATCTCTGCTCAGTGCCAGTAAGGAGGTTAATGCATCTGACCTTAAAATATTCCCGAAGTTTGTTCTTAATCAGTCAGACACACTACTTCTTGAAGGTAAAACATGTGATGATTGAGTTTACAGAGAAAATTTACATCATAGTAAAATAATAATGAAAAGGGCATAATTTTTGTATTGCACTGTAAAATCTGTTACTTTATGTTTTTGTTTTTCTGGCAGCTGGGGTGCCGTAAAACAAAACTTGAAATAGAAGCCGTTAAATTACAGACATTTACTGTAATTATGGAGGTTAAAGTACAGAAATTTCCTTGAATTTTAAATTTCCAGTCAATTTCTGTTATTTACCATCTGTTATTCTACGGTAAATGTCTGTAATTTAGCGACCGTTATTTTAGTTTTTTTTCCGTCACCCCAGCTAAAATAACAGATTTTATTTATTTATTTTTTTTACAGTGGACCATTACAGAAGTTAATGGCATAAAATGTATTACTTTGGATTAGAAGTTGTACATTTTCATATTTTATTCCTAAAGTATTAACGTTTGAGGGAATTAATATTTTAATAATTTTACAATATACTTAATACTTTTCAAAATGTATAAAAATATTTGAAGATATCTTACTTCTGAAATGAAGGTTGAATCATGATCGTGTACAGTTTTTGAAATATGTTTTGAGTACACTGTTAAGAATTTCCTGTAGTTACAGTAACTTACTGTAAATCAATTACAGAATACTGTATTTACATGTACGGCACCATTTCTCTTGCTGTATATGTATTTACAGTATGTATTTCATCTTTGCTGTAAATATATACAGTCATTTTCACAATAGAACTTTAAAATACAGTAACATCCTGCATAACTACAGTAAAATACAGTTCAAATTACAGTTAAATAATAAAATATTAATTATATTTAAAATGCATTTACAAACACACTAAACATAAACACATACATTAAACACCCCAAAATGTAAGGTATATTTTAAACACATTACAAATTAAGGAAGCTCAAGAGGGCCCTTTTAAGTTAAAAAACAGACTAAAAGTTGGAGGTTTAGTAAAATCACAAGTGGGTGCATAAATATCACTGTAATTTCCAAAATACATTGACCATAAACTCGTGAGTTACATGTATCTCTCCTCAGCGCCAGTAAAATGCATTAAGGAGGTCTTTTATGAGTTTAATATACAGTAATTACCTGTCTAGCTACTATCCTGAGCTGTGTAGAATCCATAAAGCAGAGTTACTTCTTAAACTGTGATTTTACAGAATGCTGCTGATTGTTTGACACTCACACACTATTTCTGTGAGCATTTCCATATCAAAGATTGTGCACAGATATGAAACTTCTCAAGATTCAAAGGAGATGTATGCTCTTGCACATCCTCTGCAGTGAAAACTGAGAGGCGAAGAGAGAGCACCGGAACACAGAGGAGGGGAAAAAAGACAAATCGCAGCCAGCCAAATGTAAAATGAGAATTATTGTAGGACCTGCAATGGTGCACAGAGGGGATTGTCATCCCATAATAATGACCAGGACCACGGCCGCACAGCTGTGGAATTGAATAGATTGCACTTTGCATAGATATTAATAGAGCTCTTCCCCATTGCCATTTGGCTGTGACTCAGAAATAGCATGTGGCCGATATTGCCAAGTGAACTGAATCCGGTCGCCTTTCACACAATGGATGTGCTATTAAAATGCTACGATGCATTCCAGATAGTCTTCAGCTGAAAACCATGGAAGCTGTTCTTAATTACCATATAACTAAGGGGTCAACATTTTCCTTTTTCTTTATTGTGTTATTGATGTATGTGTCAGATATGCAAAGTTACAAAGCTCGAAAGAAAAGACGACACTGAAAATTAGATTGATTTAATTGATTCTACATCACTATGTCAAAATATTTGCATAATGTTGCCCAAATATTCACTAATTGCATTCGTTTTGTTGCAAGCATTGTGTGTTTCTTTGTGAAAACAAAAGCGATGTATTTGGCTTTGGTATTTATTTATTTATTTGCTTTTTTTCAGCATGAAATAATGTGCCACATAAAAAAGCAGCCGTTAATGCTGTAGCACAATAACAGCACATGAATAATGATGTACTAATTTGTAAATTAAATGTAATTCCATTATAAACTAATGATGAGCATATGCTAATCAAGAATTAACTTTAACCACAACATGAGTCACATGAGTTCATGTGTGAATAATGGCTGCCTTACATTAATACATTTTTGTTAATGTATTAATTAACATTTTAGTTTTAGCTGAATGTAACTAACATGTAATCACTCATTATGTCAGTAGATTAGATTCAACTTTACATATGTGCAAGTACAAGGCAACAAAATGCAATTTAGGTCTAACCAGGAGTGCAACAGCAGCAAGTGCAGGATACAGGTATAAGTTATAAAGTGCAATTATAGAAAAACAATGGCAATATGATGGATGTACTATAAACATTATATACAGGCTGTATTAACTATGAACAGAGACCTGTATATAATGTTCATAGTACATCCATCTGTAAATATCATGACTTTACTTGGAAGGGCACGTTACCATTAGCTCATTCTTAGCTACTCATGTACTCTGATGTTTAAACAACAGTCACGCACGTCCGTCTAGTGAATGTTTATATTAAAAAATAAAGGAAACTTGCTCTTTCTACATCAAAATAAACAGTTTAACTCATGTTGTAGAGAAAGTTAGTTCTTGGGTAGTAAATGCCTTAACTCATCAATTAGTTCATAGTGAAGTAACCTTTAATTTACATGTTAGTACATCATTATTCATGTACTGTTTGTCACAGAAGGGAAACTGACACCAGAACTGAGTGAGTAAATGTAACAGTTTATTGCAGATTATGGATAAACATGTACTGTCTTTTCTCTTGAAGAAGGGGAGCAGTGGACCAGGATGGATATAACCTGAGAATGATGGATATGATGACACACAACCAGAAGGGAACCAACACTAGAAAGAGAGACGAAGACACTGTAGGTACAATAGAGCAAACAAGATAAGTATCGTCATTGGTTTGACTCAAAATGAGAGTTCGTCCTTCTCGATGCGATGGAGCCGAACACTGAGTGAAGTGGAGTACAGGGTTTTTATGGGCTGGAGTGATGAGTGGGGAATAACATTCAGGTGCATAAGTGATCAGTATTCGGGTGAGGTGACTGTGAACGGGGTAAGTCATGTGATTTGGAGTGGGAAGAACCTAGCCTGGCTGTGACATTGTAAAGTTGTAGTTTTACTGTTAATGCTATATTGTTCAGATCATGCATATTATTAGATAATGTAATTGTTTTATGCCCAACTTGAAATGGTGAAGCTTAAACAATCATGAGTTTAAGTTTATATAGTTATAAAATGGACAAATAACGTTTTGAAATAATAACTCTTCTGGAAAGTGGGCTGGGAGGAAGACGAAGATGTTGAGATAAGAAAACTTTGAGTTGTTTGAGAGATAAGAAAACTTTAGTTATTTATAGGAAGTTAGGAATCATCTGATTGGATAATCGATCATGAGATGACGCTGGAA
>CAIGQQ010026964.1:9256534-9272602 GCA_903798035.1 Danio albolineatus | reverse complement strand
ATAGGTGAATTGGGTAGGCTAAATTGTCCGTATAGTGTATGAGTGTGAATGTTTGTGTGTGTGGATGTTTCCCAGGGATGGGTTGTGGCTAGAAGGGCATCCGCTGTGTAAAAATATGCTGGATAAGTTGGCGGTTGATTCCGCTGTGGTGACCCCGGATTAAGAAAGGGACTAAGCCGACAAGAAAATGAATGAATGAATGAGTAAAGACTTGCAATGCATATTACTAATACTAATAAGATGTTTTTATATATTTATAGAATAAAATGTACAAAATGTCTTCATGGAAGATGATTGTTGCTTAATATTCTAGTAAAATTAAATAAAACACATAATTTTGACTCTTAAAAAATATGCTTGCAACTTAGGCCCAATCACAATTCTACCACTTAGCCCTTCCCCTTACCCAATTCTCTTTGCCTCAAAGAGAAGGGCTATTTACCCCTGATTTTTCAGGACCACACTCGAAACCAAGGGGTAAGAAATTCTCCTAGAATACACCAGCTACAGCAGCAACATGGCTGGACATGGAAGTCAGGAGATTTTAAAATTAGTACTTTTTTGTCACTATTATAAATTTTTACAAAAAGCAAGTATATGTTTTAATACATTCTTAACTGTGTTCGTGTTTTACTGTCATGTTTATTTTAAAAAAAGAAGCTAAAACAAAAACTGCTTAATTTCGCTATTTATAATCCATAATAATAACTCCTGTATAACAGCACCACAACATTCTGACACTCGAATACCCTGTGAGAAAAGTCTAGTGGCTAGGAATGACTTTTTTACAGTGTCTGGTATGACGTTAATGTTGTTTTTGTGTGTTTACATGAATATGGCCACGGTGAAAAATGCACAGTACAGTTATGAGCTTATTACCACATTATATTGTTATGATTACATGATGTATGCCATCAGTTATTTCATGAAGATGAGTACCAAAAAATAACACAACTGGAATAACTAAAGCAGTCATCATCGTCGATCTCATATGAAGCAAGAGATTGAGATATGATGACGTGTGCAGGTGTTGTAGTGCTGTCCCATTTCTCAGGGGTACATTTTAAAGACCTTCCCCTTCACACTGTTTCAAGGACCAAGGGGAAGTGGTAGGGGTCCAAAAATAGAATTGGGATTGGGTCTTAATATTGGTTTTGTGGCCCAGGGTCACATTTGATGCTTTATTTGCCACACACCCCTAAAATCATATTCAACAACACTTTTTTAGTCAAGTGAGTTTCATTTGACTTTATTTTTTTCCATATCCTCAGCATGTATAAAATCACCTTTAATCTTAAGTTTGAAGCATTTGAACTGCTAAAGTCAATTACTTATGCAATAAATGCAGCCAAAAAATTATATATGTTCAGCTAGTACTTAACAGTTACTTTATGCCCTCACCATGTTATAATGACTTACTCATCTCCACCAACAACAATGCTTTTATATAATGGTTAAATGATGTATTTTCAGCAACTTCTTCAGTGTAATTGTGAAACTAGCATGTGAATAAAAAATGCAGCAGTTCATTGGTTATGAGTGTAAGTTCTCTCTTGGTTCAGTACCATTACTGCTGCAATAAAATCATTTTATGAATCTCCCCCTCTGAATGGTAATGTTGTGTAACGACACAGGCACTGTTCTGCAGATTCTGATGTTGATTGCTTTGGCCTTGTATCGTGCTTACTGTCAATACAGAAATGCAAATAGCACACAAAATCCTAGCAAACTAAAACTGCAGATAGGAATTTAAGAAAAACAGAAACATTGCACATTTTAGCAGTGAATGTAAAAAATCAAGATGGTGTAGGGTACAGACATGTCATCTGACCGTACATGTAAAACATTCAATTAATCTTTAAGCTCAAATTACTTTGCAGATATCTGCAACTTATGCTCAACAAAAAACATGCCTTACTTTACATTTAACATACCTGTAGATACACTCTTGATACTACAGTACTTTCACACAATTTTTACAGGGACAGACTATTACAGGGACAAAGTATTTGCATAATACTGTCTTATAAACTCAAAACACATTTACTGTAGTGACAGAATTAAAAAAGAATTGCATTTTGTAGTTACATAGCAGTTCCATTTAAAGCTGTTTGGAACCTTGTTAGCACACACGGTACAGCATTGCAAATATGCTGAGAACATGGGTACGAGTGGTAAGTAATTTTTAAATTCAATAAAGTGTCAGTCTTTTAGCACCATACCCTGGACATTTCATTTCCTAACTGCTTTGAAACATACAACAACCAGAATAACAAAATGTCTGATTCACTTTCATCTGGTTTGAACACAAATGCACCTACTTTCAGCAACACTCAGTGTACATTTCACTTCAAAAGTGTCAAAAAATGTTGAAGAAGTAATGTGATATGTCCAGAAATCTAGCCAGGGGCATTTTTCCCTATGGAGTCTGGACTGGATAATTACAATGCTAAAAGAAATGAGAATGAATGTACACCATGATGCACCACAAGCATATTTCACGAGGTACTAGTGCTAAACTAATTATATTGACAATCCTTCTGAAGCAACTTGGGAGAGAAATTGGGTCTCAACAACCCATTTAATGGGTTGCCCTTTCTAGGGTCAAACTTGTAACCTTTGACTTTAACCATTAGCCTAATAAAACTGACAATGACTGCAAATAGAACCAAACCTTGCCTAATATAAAGGATATAATAAAAGCAACCCCACTGAACAGTTCTTCAGTTGGAATTTAATGAGGATGTTTAAGGGCTGTTTGTTCACTGCATTAGAGGCAAGCTGTAAAATGTAAATGAGCTGTGAAAAAGCTCTCGTTTTCCTTGTATTAATTCAAATGCATCTCAGTTCCAGTATTAATGCAGACCTGACCACGGCAGGGTCGTTGTCCTCCGCCTCCACACCTGCTGGGTCTGGATTAGTCTGTGCCTCTCCACTAACGTCAAAACTCTCCACAGGCCTTAGGAGAATTCCATATGATAGATCGCCTCCGCTTCGCTTGAGTCAGTGGCCACCCTTGTGCCACCATGTTTTTCTTGTGATAACGGAGCGTCATAATCGTCTACTTGTTGAGTTTAACTTGGGCACCCTGTGGTCATAAGCTATGCATTTCTTGTCGTCTGTTTACGTAGTATTTAGCAAAATCTCAACCCCAGATGTCTGCAATTCTCGTCTGACCTCTCCGTTCTATTGAGGCTTTGTTGTTCTGGTATTTTCTGTGAGACATCTTCACATTAACTAATGTTGCAATGACTGTTTTTAGAGACTGTTACCCACTTGAGCAAATGAATAGCAAGCGTCAGATTTTATCAGAGCTGACATATCGCCATCTTAATCTGATTTCTCTATAATTCCCTCAACAGGATTCAAAGGGATCACTTTTGTGGGGTCATGTCTGTTGCCAATATGATAGCGTATAGTTTGTCATTTTCATTGTAACTGTTGAACTGAATCTCATTGGATTTGGCTGTAGCAACAAGCCATGGAGTGACAAACTTGGAAATGCTTTTTAAAGGACAGTTTACTGTCAACAAATTTACTCACTATTTACTCGCCCACAACTGGTTACACACTTTAATGAGTTTCTTTATTTTGTTAAACACAAATGATGATATGTTGAAAAAAATGTAAAAACCTTCCTGTATTAGGAAAGACAAATATAAAAGGAATCAGTGGTTACTGGTTTCCAACATTTTCCCAAATATGAATTAAAGTTCACATATAGTGTTGTGAAATGATTAAATGATGAATAAATGATGACGATGAGTTTTATTTTGTGTGAAAGATCCCTTAAACATATGAATACTAGCTTGACAAGGCTTGTTGTTCACTTTGATAAATATTTTAGTGTCCCAGCAAGCACAGGATGTCAACATGACGTCAGATTGACGTTGTACCCCAATGTCATGGGGACGTTGCATTTTGTTTGGGATTGAAAATTGGGTTGACATCAGAACCCAGCCTCAGACCGATATCAATGTCCAACATCCAACCTAAAATCAACCAAATATCAATGTCTAATGATGTGTCAACTTGACGTTGTGTGGTTGTTACCACTATGACGTCTATCAGATGTTGGATACTGGTTGCCATACCTGACGAATAAATGTCAGTATTTGGTTTAAGAGGTTTGCTCGACTTTGGATTTTAGTCATTTTCCAAAACAAACAAATGTCAATGTCTTTTGATGTCGTTATTGGACGTCAAAATAATGTTGTCCTAAGTCGCTGGCTAAACATTCAATTTTGGTCACCTGACATCACAACTTAAATTGATCACAAGCCAGTATTAACGTCTTATGACATTGTGTGCCAGCTGGGCCTAGACTACATTTATAGAAGTTTCATTCATTCATTAATTTTCTTTTCGGCTTAGTCCCTTTTATTAATCCGGGGTTGCCACAGCGGAATGAACCGCCAACTTATCCAGCATTTGTTTTACACAACGGATGCCCTTCTAGCTGCAACCCATCTCTGGGAAACATCCATACATTCTCATTCACACACATACACTACGAACAATTTAGCTTACCCAATTCACCTGTACCGCATATCTTTGGACTTGTGGGGGAAACCGGAGCACCCGGTGGAAACCCACGCAACCACGGGGAGAACATGCAAACTCCACACAGAAATGTCAACTGACCCAGACGAGGCTCGAACCAGCAACCTTCTTGCTGTGAGGCGACAGCACTACCTACTGCACCACCATGTCGCCTTTACAGAAGTTTTCATTCAGTAAAAGTTTTTACTTTAGTTCTAAGTTTAATCATATGTGCTGAAATAACTGAGAGTACATTTACGTGAAATACTAAAACCATTAGGTTTTTTCTGATTAAAAATGAACAGCATTTTCAGAGGTTTCAAAGTTTTTCAAGGTTTTTTTTTAGTACACTGTGCTGTCATGAAAACATACTCTCTAACTTATAAGTTCTAAATGGAGCCAGTATAGTTTTTACAAAACCCTTCTTGCTGCATGCATCTGCAATTTCCATGTTGCTCTTAAATCCTTGTTAACTTCGGTCTTTGGTTGTTAGTCAGTCTTTTGCATTTCTTTTCAAGATGACTGTCAGATTTGGCAGCGCTGCGCTTATTTCCCCTGTCTGGATGTGTAGGATTCATTGTGCCATTAAAAAAGATGTGATTTTGAGTCTGGCTGATCAGTGGGATCTGGATAACCCCTTGATTCATTCCCGCAGCTCTGATTCTGATTATAATAGACTAAATCCTCTCTTCATTCCTGCCATAACAAACCTTTGCACTTGCCAGGCTTCTCGCTTGCACTGAAAGCTCTCAGCAGGAATTTTTCACAAGTGGAATCAGTCATCAAAGCTGTGTGATTTGCAGTGACCCAGCGGCGTTTGATGTGATTGTATGAGGATGCTTCGGCTGTCTGCATGTACTGATGTTCGAATCACGCGCAAGGCCTATTTGTCTCAAATGGAAGTCGGTTACAGAGTGCTTCTTTCGTAAACAGGAGATGCTTTCCCACATGAATTTATTAGCATGGTGTGAGTATAGTTTGCATTCTGCTTTAACACATTCTCTTGTGTTTTATGAATTTTAAAGACAAGTGTAGGATGATAAAGTAACAGCGCGTCTTGACAGCAGGCTGCAATGCATCAAAGAAAATGATTTCACCGTCTCTCTTTTTAGTGCAAACTCCAGGAGGGATAATAGAGTTATATGAGCATTTTGATTACACATAGAACTATATATAAATTATTCATGAACTTTTGAAGAAGACAACTCCATAAAAGTTATCGCATAAGTTTAAAACTAGTTTAGGGACATAAAGCTGGAAAGATGATCTCGAAACTACTCAGGGGTTTTTATTTCTGTTAGGCTTTCCATTATAACCGCACAGCACAGAGCTAATTTTTCACTCTCCTGTTGGAGTCTGTCCCATTCAACACTTTTATTCCCAGTAGGTGGGTCACGAATCACTCTAAAATTGGTTCGTTTTAAAACAAGTTTCCGCTTTGTACTTGAAGAGGTTGGTGACCGTTCCACAGGCACATAGCTGTTTTTATTGATGCCTGCATTGGGAGAAAATCTTTAACCATGGTGCTGACTTCAACAAATGTGCGAATGACAAAGAGCACTGCCATGCAACTGAAAGTGTAGAAAATCTGCTAACTGCCTTGTATCTTTCTGGCTTTTTTACATCATCCATTACTCTGCTGTTAGGAGCAGGAGAAGTTAAGCAAACTACACTATAAGGGACAAACTGTCAAAGGTCACAGTTGTATAAGTGCTTTAACACTTTTTTGAAGAAACCAAGACAGAGCCTGCATCATAAAAAAAGATTCATTGCTTCTTTTTGTCCACAGATACACAGTGCCTGTCCTTTGATGATGAAAAATAGATCATCACTAAACTCAGAGGTATAATGCATTCTCAAAACCTTTTTGATCTAGTGACTAATTTGTAATCATTTGTACAATCTCATTAGTCCATTTCAGTACAATTTTCTTGAATTTGTGTGAATTATCAACTTTTCTGGGAATAGGTAAATTTGTTACATCTTGAGATCAGGTTGTGGCAGATTCAGAATTATCAAAGCTGGGTTATATTAAATTTAAGAGGAGAATGGGGCGGGTTGGCACAGTGACAAAAGGTTAGATAACCCAGTTTGGTGCAAATGAAGTGAAGTTTATTTATAAACTAAATTCGGGAGGATCACGTGCTTATGATTGCTTGCAGCCGGTCCTGCATTATTCAATTTATGATTCACCAATCAGATGAGCCCTAAGCCACTATAAATACTCTACGTTCCATATCACAGCCATCTTCGTTTTGAAGAATCCCCCCTTCCACCTCTACTCCTCCTTTCTAGATGGGTGGCACGGTGGTCCAGTGGTTAGCACTGTTGCCTCACAGCAAGAACATCACTGGTTCTAGTCTTTACCAAGCCAGCCGATGTTTCTGTGCTGAGTTTACACATTCTCCCCGTGCTCATGTGGGATTCCCCCAGGTTCTGCGGTTTCCTCCCACTGTCCAAAAACATGCAACTTAAGTTAACTAATCCAAATCAGCACCATAGACATGGTCCTAGTTAGTAGTTATCTCTTAAGAGCAATCACTATCTGTTCATTAGCTACTACAGCAGGGGAGTTTTCGAGATCTACCTGAGCTCAAACTCCCCTCTTGCCTTGCAAATGGGAGGGAGCCCTGGGCGCGAGGATCTTATGAGCTCAGGGCTCTCTCCTGGGACAGCATGCCAAACAAGCTTCATAATCAATTATCAGCTAAGTGTGAACTCTTGAAAGCTTAAGTTATAAAACAAACACCGTTTTGTACTGAACTAACACCACATAACATGTCAGATTTACTTTTTTTTCTGATTAATATATATATAATTTTACAATAAATTTTATGTTAGCAATAATGTACATCGAGAGGGATCTTATCCAGAATTGAGTCAGACAGACTTATCAGCAGCTGTTGTATAAGAATGGGCTTTATTTAGCAAAAACAACCACCTAGATTTACATTAGCCTGCTTATTATGGCTACTTTCCACAAAACCAATTAGACACAAAACATTGTTCTGAGCTGTAATATTTTAACTTTTATAATAAACATAACAAAAATGGCTGAATGCAGCCTACACCAACTTACTATACAGTCGCTGGATGACACTAAACTAAACAACCTGTACTGTACATGTTGCATAACACAGCAGTCCACAGCTGGACCATTCAGCACCATAGACATAGATAAGGTGGCACCATTGGCAACATTAAAAAAATAATAATGTACTTAAATTTAATAAACAATGTGGCAAAATGTGGCATAGAATGAAGCAGCATATAATCCAGTGTGACCCCTTTTAAGATTTGATAAGGCAGTGTAAATAATCAGCCTGATCTCACGAGAAAACGTAAGTATTTTACGTTTTGGCAGTTTAGTGGCTAATTCGTACGAGTTCAGTTGTATGAAAATATACGATTTTAAAAAGGAGGCGTGGCACCCAACCCTACCCCTAAACACAACCGTCATTGGTTGATGAGCAAATCGTACTGAATTGTACGAATTACATCCTACGAATTCATACGAATTAGCCACTAGATAAAAAGTTACGAATTGCCGTGAGATAGCGTTGAAATAATTGATGCTTTCTTAAAGAATGTTTTGAAGGAAGCTAGTACAAAATGTCATTTGGCTATTTAAAAAAACGTGAAGGTAGCATGGTCAATTTCCTCAATCAGAATGTCAAGTTAGTGAGAAGGCTGCTTTGTTTTAAGGTAATTTCTATAAAACTGCCAGTTATAACTATTTACACAATGGACATATTTAATGCGACTGCACCATGACATTTCTTTTTTGCAAACATATAAAAGTAATAGTTGCTTTAAAAAAATCATAGTTTTTCTCTAAAAATGCACAACTCTCTGAAAATCATTATGCATTTCACAATTCAAACATTGGCTACATACAAAAACAAACAAACAAAAAAAAACAGCAAAAAACAAAACAAAACAAAACAAAAAACAAAAAAAAAAAAAAAAAACACACACAAAGAGGCGGAATGCGTGGATCTCAAACACTTTCTCATCTCAATCTGACTGACTTGCTGATGTCACTTTCTATCACCGCTCTATTCGAGTTGATCCAGAGCGAGAAGGTACAATTTGCGCACACTCAAAAGAGCCCACAGCACAGCAGAGCCCGCGGAGCATCGTGAGAACGCGAGCTCGTTTTCTGGTGATGAGCACAGACCGACGCACGCTGAGCTCTGCTGTGTCTCTGTCGCGTCACACATCAGCTCGAGCATTGCGCTGCGCCGCGCGTGGACTCTCCTCGCTGCAGTGATCGCTGCGTCTCTCCTTTCACCCCAAAGAAACCTCGCTGCAGCTGTCAGCCGATTAAGAGAACACTTCCATCGCGTCTACCTTTTGCAGTCGCCCCGGAGCAGGAATCCTCACACCTTGTTTGGCTCTCCTTTTCGGTAAGTCCCCTCTATGTGTCTCTATGCGAAAAGGGAGCGTTGAGAAAGTCGTTGACAATGGCTCATCTTTTTGCTACCTGCAGTATTGCAATGCATTGATTCAGCAGAAGATTTAATGTGCATGACTATGACATCTGAGATTGCTTTAGGATAAATATCTCCCTCACCCTGATAATCCAATTTATTATGTTTTAATATATGTTAATATTTAAAAAATGGACTGCCACTGACATGTGAATCAACGTTTGTTTATTTGCCAAATTACATTATGAATGAAAAGCATCTGATGGGGGACACAGTAGTAAAGTGGCTAGAAATCTGAGCTTGCCATGTCAAATGACTGGACATTAGTTGACAATGGCCCCAGGTGTACACCTCTGAGACAGCTGTGTGTCTTGCGTAGCTCTACAGTGTCATACTTGGGCTCCATGAGAAATGTATTTGTCCGCACACGTTGGTGCATATCATTTGTTATGCATGCATTGTGATAGATTACATAGCCAAGTATACCAGAAAAATGGGAATTGGTTTTGAAACAACATTTTCCACATTTTTTTCTTAACAATCATTGTTTAAATATTAAATAAACATTCATTAGAACTATTTATACTGTTTTATTTGAATGACCTCTTGATAATGGACAGTTTCAAACCAATAGCTTTGAAATTCTGACAAATTTTCTTGAAAATAATATTGATGTCCTGAAGATGTTCTTTAATATCTTTTTGTTTTGTTTTTAATTTATGTTGATTAAATCCAATATAAAAATTCCTGTTAGATTTAGATTTAGTTCCTAGTGATTATGATGATTATAATTATAATTCCAACATGATTATATTAGTTTTTTTTAATGAGATGAGCATCATTATATTTTGATGTTGCTGTTGTATAGTTCTAAATTCGAACAGCGACTGCTAGCTTCTTGTAGACTGCAGGATCAATGCATCTCTAATGCACAAGGGTTACAGGGCAGAAATAGCACATTGACATTTTAAGCAAGTACAATCAGCCACCCACAATCTTACACGCTCAAGGTCACGCTGTAAAATAATTAAATAAGCTAAATGTTTGTTATATAATACGACTGTTTGAATAAGCTGGATGTGCTAAATCACTTGGCTGGCTGGATTCACATGTGACATAATCTTTCAGGCTTGTGTGGATGTGAACACTGTTGTGATGAGTCGGCTCAGGGTTTAAAACGCCTTTTGATCTCTGGACAGGGCTCAGTTTGCATAGTCATCATAACCGCCTAGTCAGTTGTTAGATGACACGAATGCTTGTACAACATAACACAGCACTGTTGTGTTGATCATAACAAAGCATTTTTTTTTCTGTGGACGAGCTCAACATGCATAAACACACCTTGCTGCTTCTGCTTTGAATGTAGCACTGCTAGTTTGCGTGTATGCCAAAGATCAGCTCAATCTATCTGCATTACAGCAGTGTCGCGTGAAAAGGCAAAATCATTTTAAGAGATCGATACAACCTGCACGTTATAGTCACAGGGGACAGAGCATTCTCTCTGGTCTCCTGTTGCAGCAGAAATAGCACGGATGCAGCCTAAATGGAAAATGGAGTGGACTATTGCTTTTTAGGTAGACAGGCTCTTCGGTTCCTTTTATAGCCTGCAGTGTCCAACTCTTTTCAACAGCATCGGAAGATCAGCACATCATGTACAGATGAGGCTTATTGTTCAGTCTATCGCTTCCTAAAGCCACTATTTTTTGGGGACTCACCTAGCATGATGCAACAAGTAGAAATCTTGTTTTTGCATCCTAATTTTTTTATACAGGTCAAATTAAGTTCTAAAAAATAATTTTAAGCTGTTTAAAAAAGTTTTTCCGACATGCAGGAGTGATATTATTTGTATAATTGTAGTACATGTTAAAATCAATTACTAGATCAATCTTAAAAAGGTTTAATTGTAGGATTTGGAAATTAATAATACGTTTGGTATTACATTCTACGTTCCAATCTGAAGAGTTTTTTCAATAAACTCAAGTTTGGACATTTTAGACTGAATCAATTTAAACGGATGGTTCATACAAGAATTAAATGTTTTATCATCTTGTGCTCACCATCACCATGTTGTTTCAATGCCACACTCTTTCTCCAGAGCACAAACAGAACATATTTCCATGCAGAATTGTTTACTATTGATCTCTGATATGTTGATTTCCACAAAATATTAAGACATTTCTCATAGAACCGTCTAAGTCGAACAGGTTAGAAGGTGAGAAAATTAGCATTTTGATTTTGGGTGATTTCCCAGAGATGGGTTGCAGTTGGAAGGGCATCCGCTGCGTAAAACAAATGCTGGATAAGTTGGCGGATCATTCCGCTGTGACGACCCCGCATTAATAAAGGGACTAAACCGAAAAGAAAATGAATGAATGGATGAATTTTGGGTGAATTATCAACCTGATTTTTAGCATCTGTTTTATCTTTCCTTTTGATGTAAAGTTTTTTATAACAAAAACATGTGCTTTAGATGATTAAAATGCTAAAACACAAACAAAAAATAATCCTTGTTTTGAAGGAGCTTTATGTCGAATTCAGAAACACTTGCTATTATTGACACCAGTGGCCAGTACTTTAATCGCAACCTTTTACCTTTGGGTTAGTCCCTTTATTCATTAAGGGTCACCACCGCGGAATGTACCAACATATGTTTTACGAATGCCTTCCAGTTGCATCCCAGTACTGGGAAACACCTATACGCACTCATTTACACACATACACTACAGCCACTTTAGTTTATTCATTCGCCTATAGCTCATGTCTTTGGACTGTGGGGGAAACCAGAGCATCCAGAGAAAACAGGGAGAACACGCAAACTCCACACTAGGCATGGGGCGGTATAAGATTCTGACGGTATGATAACCTAGGATAAAAATATCACGGTTTCACGGTTTGACAGTATTGTGATTATTGCTCTGAAATATATTCTTTTTAAATATTTGGGTAAAAACAAAAACTTTTTTTTCCCCTTTGAACACAAAATAATTTATTTGGAGAAACATTTCGAATATTTTGGGACCGTAAACATGTCAGGCTAAATAATTAAAATGAATCATTTTAACGTTTGCTGTTTTTTGTCATTTGTTTCAAAAACACAGATGTCTTTACAATTTACAACAGCATTTTCTGCTGTAGATGCTGTTTCCTAAAAAACTACCAAAAAAATGTTAATAAAAAAAACTTACAGATACCGAGGAACTTTTTCAAACCGCGGTATACCTTGAAAACGGTTATCGTCCCATGCCTACTCCACACAGAAATGCCAACTGACCAGCCGGGACTCGAATCCAGCGAACTTCTTGCTGTGAGGTAACACTGCTAACCACTGAGCCACTGTGTTGCCCCACTCTCACACATGTTCATACAAATAATAAAAGCTACTCAATGTAAATTTAGAGCAGTGATATATTTATGTTAAGCCTGTTTATGGTTTTACTTTGAAATAAAAACAATTTTGAAATCCCTTTACACTGAATGAAGATCTATACTGTATGTGGTTTAAATGATATCCTTTCACAATAACAAAATAAACACACAGATACACAAAAGATACACAGATACACAAAATGACAGAGATGAGAAAACAGTAGTAACAATAGCATCTGATCATAGTGTTATGCATAGTAAAGCGGATACTGAAACTCATATTGGAGGTTAAATCAAAACTGGATTCAAATTACACGGTTATGTTAGTTGAGCTATGAGACTGCAGACTGCAGGTCTGGCTGTGAAAGACTGTATTTTAAATGAATAACTGTTCTTTGCCTGACACATTGATTTCATGATTGAATGACTTAAATAGTGGTTTTTGTACCTTGAAGATTGTGTAGACAGTTTTATGTGTCGTATACGACGAAAGAGAGGCTCTCAGGAGCGTATATAAATCTCACTCTTTTTTTCTCTCCACAAAATTGTCCTTCACATACATATAAGTTGACTGGCTTTCAGAGACAACTTTAGAGGCTTTCAGTTTTGTTAAAAGCTGTTCACTCAAAGGTAGCACAAAACAATTCTTCATTCATTCATTTTGTTTTCAGCTCAGTCCCTTTATTCACCTGGAGTCGCCACAGTGGAATAAACCGCCAACTTATCCAGCATGTTTTACACAGCGGATGCCTTTCCAGCCGCAACCCAACATTGGAAAACACCCATAAACTGTCATTCACACACATATACTACGGACAATTTGGTTTATTCAGTTCACCTATAGTCAGGGGCGCCGCTAAGGGGGGGAAAGTTAGGACGATTCTAAGGGCCCATGCACTCTAGGGGCCCCCAGAGATCTGCTTTATAATTAATATCAATACTATAATGTAATATAAATTATTAATGTATCTCTAAATTACAAGTAAAACAATTTATTAGAAAAAAAAAACGGCTTATATCGGCCTCTCGTGTCTGTCACTGTTAAATCGCACCCCCCTCCTTTCACTCTATGGTTCAGTCCATCAGTAGCGGGAAGAGAGTTGATGCTTTGAGAGCGATCGTCAGGTAAACTGTCAAAACAGCGATGGTTAACACAGATTAAATCCGGTCATCAAAAACGAAAAGAGAGGCTACAAAAAGCAGAGAGAGAGAAAAAGGGACGGAAGTTGCTATCACAGTTTTTTGAAAAGAAAGGTAACGTTATGTCCATTCACAGAGCTTTCTGTTTGCGGTAATGATAGCGCCGCTAGTTTAATGTATTTTGCTAATGACGAGCTCTTTATATATACGCCCTCACCCGCTCTTCCCTACGAACTTCCCCAAACTCTTCTCCCAGTTGAAGAAGCAGGTAACGGAGATCCTGCCTTTAAAAATAGCATGTGCATTGCAGTCTGCGTTTTAGTATTAATTTCACTATGATATTAACCTAATTGTTGACGTGGCCACTATTAAATGACTGCTATTTTTTTACAATGTTGATTATGTAGAATGATATTAGTTATAACAGCAAAGCAAACATAAAACTGAAAGACAAAACTTTAAATATATCAAGTTAGGTTTCCTTGAAAGATAATGATCTATTTAATTTTTTTGCCCAGTGGACCATTTCTAGTAATATAACTGATTAGTCAAACTCATACCATATCAGCAGAATAGTGTAAAACAATATCTCAATGTCCATACAGACAAGTTTTGAATTAATTATATATGTTTTAAATATGTCATAGCCAGGATGCTCCTCAAGCCAGTCTTTTGAGCCTAGATTGTTAAAGTAGAGCCCATAGTGAATGGCGCAATTTATATGTAATAAATATGCAGAATTCTGTGTGTAATACTTTACTGCATGTACTCAGTTACACAAGCACGTGTGTAAACACACACACTCACATACAGATATACACACATACACATATTAGCCCCCTTTATTTTTAATTTTTTTTTAATATTTCCCAAATGATGTTTAACAGAGCAAATTTTCACAGTATGTCTGATAATATTTTTTCTTCTGGAGAAAGTCTTATTTGTTGTATTTTGGCTTGAATAAATTTAAAATTAAAAATTTAAATTTTTTAAAAACCATTTTAAGGTCAAAATTATTAGCCCTTTAAGCAATTTCTTTCTCGATAGTCTACAGAACAAACCACTGTTATACAATAACTTGTCTAATTACCCTAACCTGCCTAGTTAACCTAATTAACCTAGTTAGGCCTTTAAATGTCACTTTAAGCTGTATAGAAGTGTCTTGAAAAATATCTAGTCAATATTATTTACTGTCATCATGGCAAAGATAAAAGAAATCAGTTATTAGAGATGAGTTATAAAAACTATTATGTTTAGAAAAGTGTTAAATTGGTTAAAAAATAAACAGGGCTAATAATTCTGACTTCAACTGTGTGTATATATGCACATAAAAATGTAAAATTTTCAGGGAATATTTGATTACGGTTCCTTTTTTTGTACTACGTTTAAATTTGAACAATAAATCATCTGCTAGCTACAGTCATGTAGTTTCTCTTACTAAATACTGATAAGTAGTGGACAAAATCAATAATAAACTGCTTTGTAGTAGGGGGCCCATCCTCATATTTTTTCATGGGGCCCAAAATTGCTAGCGGCGCCCCTGCCTATAGTGCATGTGTTTGGACTGTGTGGGAAACTGGAGAACCCGGAGAAAACCCACGCGAACACGTGAACGTCAAACTCCACACAGAAATGCCAACTGGCCCAGCTGAGGCTCGAACCAGCGACCTTCTTGCTATGTGAGGCGAACGTGCAAAAAATTATCAGTAAATGAAAAGTTAGACTAACAGTACATCCTCTTTATGAGCTTTTCATCGTAAGATCCTTTAAGGAGCCAAACATTGTTCTTCAATAGCACTCACTGCATTGCTATGAAAGCACTCCTTTGGAAGCTTTCATTTTAATTGACCGATTATTAGATTGTTTGAACTTTCCATTTTGCGGCTTGACAGAAGTGATTCATATCTTTGACCATGGAGGGATCAGCTGGACGAGGATTCAATTAGGAGTGATGCTGATCATCTAATTAGTTTGCTATCATAAATCAGACTCAGAAGGAGCGAGCGAGCTGTACAACGATGCATTATCGCTGATTCATAGGCAGTTTCAGGGCAGCTGTTTTTAGCACTCTGAATGTGCTATGCTGCGCTTTTTCTCATGGGTGGATCCCTCATAAAGAGAGGTATTCCCCAAGGACACGGGCCTCCATTGCAGTCTGCAGATCAGCAAGGGCTACGCTCCTGCCATTAAAAAGCTAACCGGCTAGCAAGCTCATGCTTTGTAGCCTCATTTTCACCATGCGTGAAATGTGAATGATTTTTCCTGCATCTCTTGTGCGTTTAGAGAACAGCCAAGATGTGAGATTTGCCATTTGCTTGAAAATAAAATGCTGTGTGGGAAACTAAATTAGCGCTCATTATCTTCAGCTTTGCTGCTCGTTTGTAAGTCTCAGACTGGAGATTAATTGTAATGAACTTTGAAGTGTAATGTTCTCATCTAGTGTTTACACGAGTGTGATGAGAACGCATCACTATGATTTGTTAGAGATGAAGAAATTAAAAAGCAGCAGAATTACTCAGCATTTCATCCTTAGCTCCTCCCTCTCTCTCTCTCTCTCTCTCTCTCTCTCTCTCTCTCTCTCTCTCTC
>CAIGQQ010026964.1:9227275-9240035 GCA_903798035.1 Danio albolineatus | reverse complement strand
ATATATATATATATAATTTAAATGGGGCTAAGAATTCTTACTTCAACTGTATATCAATATACAGTATATTCTCAGATTTTCAAATAGTCTGCCGCTTAATATTGTTCTCTACAGAGCTCTATGTATTGAGCTCTATGTTGTGCTCTATGAATTAATCTCTGACAGAGTTGCCACCTATACAGAGGCTTTAATAACAATGAAGGATGAGAAAGCTAAAAATATCGTATGATTTGTTTAACGCATATGGGTTTTATTTATCCCCCTTAAAAAGTTCCTGTTTCATTTGTTTGTACTGTATGTTGATTATTTTAAAGTTATTTTATACATTATGATTTTTGGTGGCGCCACTGTGGCGAGTGAGTAGCACGTTCGCCTCACAGCAAGAAGGTCGCTGGTTCGAGCCTTGGCTGGGTCAGTTGGCATTTCTGTGTGGAGTTTGCATGTTCTCCTCGTGGTTGCGTGGGTTTCCTCCGGGTGCTCCGGTTTCCCCCACAAGTCCAAAGACATGTGGTATAGGTGAATTGGGTAGGCTAAATTGTCCGTAGTGTATGAGTGTGAATGAGTCTGTATAGATGTTTACCAGAGATGGGTTGTAGCTAGAAGGGCATTCGCTGCGTAAAACGAATGCTGGATAAGTTGGCGGTTCATTCCACTGTGGCGACCCCAGATTAATAAAGGGACTAAGCCAAAAAGAAAATGAATGAATGAATGATTTTTGTTGTTGTTTAGTTTTATGGCTTAGTATTTGATTTGTTGTACATTGGACATTTCTCTCAGTTTGTGAAAGATTACAATGGAATTAAGTTTGGCCTAAATTGTTATATTTTTGAAAGGCAAATAAAAATAAAATCTCTGACTGCAGCGACTCCCCTTCCCATCTGCCAATCACTTTGTGCATAGTTAGTAATCATGCTGACATCATCCATAGCAATGATGTCAACCCTGCCCTCTCTCTCAGTTTAAGACACTGGTGTCCAAACTCAGTCCTGGAGGTCGTGGGTCCGGGAGAGTTTTGCTCTAATCATAACCAAACACACCTGAACCAGCTAATCAAGCTCCTACTACTGTAAGTATACTAGAAACTTCTTGGTAGCTGTGTTGAAGCAAGTTGAAGCTAAACTCAGCAGGACACCGGGCCTCCAGGACCAAGCTTGGACACCCCTGGTTTAAGACTCATCTCTATTCCCAAATAAAAGTTTGTCTCAACAGTGTTGGGAATAGGTTTTAAGATAGCTTTTATATATGTTTAGTATAACTCTTATTGATGTGTATTATTTTGTGAACAGGTTTAAAGATAACCTTTACTGCTTTTTACTTGCATGGAAAGAACCTGTATAAACGTATATGTTTTAATAAAGGTTTTTAATATATGTGACATATATAAAAATGGCAGTTTTCCTATATTATATGTAAATATATGCACATACATGTGCATATATGTACAAATAATATTAGGAAACGCCCAATTTTCACTTATGTGCAATAGTTATATTCCACAATATGCCAATTACATGTGATACCAGTTTTTTGGCATTTTTTTAAAAAAGTTTTTAGTTATTGCCTTGATAATAGAAAATATGAGCTAGGCATCATGTATGTAGCCAAAGTGAGATATGAGCTATATAGGAGACATATCTTGTATGTACATTGTGCTTATATGTGGTAAAAAAGAAGCAATACAGGAGATCTATATGGCCTGTAATTGCACATATATGCACCTCAATTTTGCCTATATGTGACATATATATGCATATATGCAGCGTATATATTAGCATATGCAGTATGTGCCTATATACTGCATATAGGCTTCATATATGCGCATATATCCTCATATTGGTTATTTCCATGTGGGTAGTAGAACTCTTAGTAATGTAAATAATTTGTGAAAACAGACCCTGATATCTGTGTGGAGCACTGACTGCTGTCAGACTTCTTGTACATACAAAAATCTCACTAGATCATTACAGTTATTTGAAAAAATATTGTTTTGAAATATAAACTGATATTTTCTGCTACACCAAATATAGAAATAAATGACTTTAAACTATTTTTGTTAGTGACATTTTTTGGTTTTGTTGGTTTTGCACAGTACTGTACATGGGGATGTCTGTTTCTAAATTCAGATATGCCTGCATCCAAAGGAAAGTGAGAAGTTGAATATTAATGTAATGTGAAATTCAAGAATCTCACACAGCCTTGCCCTAGATAGTTACTTAAAAAAACTGTCTCTTTTACATAACAAAACATTTCATAACTTGGCAGATTTGCACGGAGGAACTGGCGGAGGGGGGTCGCGCATGCAGCACAGCGGCCGCTCTGCAGTTCTTCATGACTTGCACTTTGCTTGTTTTCTTTTTGCTCTCCTCTACTTTGGTGAAGGGCAAGGCCATATGGAGCAGAAGGACCAGCCCCATGAGAGAATCGTTTTGCATGTGTTCAGGGTACATCGCAGTGTGCATTTCTTCCTGTCTCAGCTCGCTCTCCTCCAGCCAGTGCCAGTCTGGCAGGAGCTCATGAGCGGACCTGTGCTTTCCCAGAGGGCCTGTGCTTTCTGGAGGAGTTCGGCAGCGTGTGCTGTGAGCTCTTTGATATATACGGGAACACGCTGCATCTTCACAGGGCGGCGCTGTGTTCAGGCATTTGATGCTGTTTGATTTTTGTGCTGCATGGGTTGAGATGAGATCAGAGAGCACTGCGGTTCCATCAGCGTCACTGCTGGGTTTGAAGACTGATGTCTTGTGTTCAAACTAGTGTAATATGCAATGTATATGTCATGTATAGCACACATTGGCTATACTGTAGTTGCCAAAAAGATTGAGATGAACATTTTTAAACCTGAAACTAAAATAAAGTAATTTACTGTATATAAATATTAACAAATATATAATGTATATAAAAAATACTGAAACAAATAAAAATGAAAGAAAATGAGAAATACTTGTATTAAAATGAAAAAAAGAAATCCCTAAAAAATACAAACCCAAAACGAATGAAAATATTAATTAAAAAACTAAAATATTTATACTAAATAATAATAAAATATCAGTGTTCATAAAATGGGGCCTCACGGTGATGCAGTGAGTAGCGCAATCGCCTCACACCAAGAAGCTCACTGGTTTGAGCCTCGGCTTGGTCAATTGGCATTTCTGTTTGGAGTTTACATGTTCTCCCCGTGTTGACGTGGGTTTCTTCTGGGTGCTCTGGTTTCCCCCACAAAGTCCAAAGACATACAATATAGGTGAATTGGGTAAGCTAATTTGGCCCTAGTGTATGTGTGTGTGGAGGTTTCACAGTGATGGGTTGCAGCTGGAAGAGCATCCGCTGTGTAAAACACATGCTGGATAAGTTGACGGTTCATTCCGCTGTGGCAACCCTGGATTAATAAAGGGACTAAGCTGACAAGAAAATGAATATTTATAAAATGACTTATAGCTCTAGTGCAAATATTTTACTTGGACAGTGTTTTGTCTCTTTTTTTTTGCAGTTTTTTTTTCGAGGTCAAATCTCCCTAGCTTAGAATGTATTTGGGTTCATTTTTAATGTTTTGAAAATACATTTAAATCTAAAAATATTGTTAAATGTTGCTTAAATTTGAATCAGTTATGTTTTCTATGTCGATTATAAATGCATATCCATTACTGTGATTCAAAGCATGCATATCTATTACTGCATATCTATTACTGTGATTCAAAGCATAATTCTCAGCATTAAAATTCACAGTCATCAGTGTCACATGCTTCTTCAGAATTATGATATTATGTGAAGACACTTGTACCCTCTAGAACGCACATTTGCTTTCTATCATGGAGATGTTGTTTTTCATGCTGAGCTACAATTTCTATAACTTAACTATGCCCAAACACCCACAAACCTGTCTGCAGTTCTTATATCCTCAAAAAGACATTATTCATTTTGTTTATTGAGTCATTTTCTTCTCGTGAGGACTGTTGGCTGCTCTCGACAATGGTGATTTCGGTTTTCGCTGTCCTCGCGGGCACATTTCACACTCTTTCCTCTCGTTCTGCAAAAACTATGAGAATCTCATTTCCCAGTCTTTGAGCATGGCATCTGTTCCTAAGTGCTCAGAATTTATTATTAGCTTAGTTTAGCTCTACCATCGCACTCCAGTGATTCCTCTGCTTAATATTTAGCAGCCAAATGACTCAAATGTGAAATTAGGTAAAATAAAAAAGAGCATGTTTATATGTACAGCAATACGCTGATGCAGTAACTTATAAAAATTTGTTTATTTAAAGGGGTGGTCCACTATGATATCATATTTTAAACTTTATTTGAAGTGTAATGTGGCTGTGTGAACATAAACAACATCTCTGAATGTAAGACGCTCAAAGCTCAATGCAAAGGGAGACATTGGCTATTACAGACTTAGCTTAGCAAAGCCTACAGCGAATGAAGATTGTGGACTACACAAAAAAAAAACATCCTGGTTAATGATGTCATAAACTCTTCAGGTTACAAGCATACAGGGGCGTGGCCAGATAAGCTGTAACGTTATAGCAGGACAATTTCTGGTGACATGGAGCCGATCTGCAAATCCCAGCACATTATGTTAGCTGACCAATCAGAGCCTCTTGAGGGCAGGCTTTTGGAGGAACTAGAAAATACGACGGTTGTTTTCATGTTAGCTGAGTAGCTGTATATAGTTGGAGTCGGGGGCGCCGCTAGGAGGGGAAAAGTTAGGAAGATTCTAAGGGCCCAAGCAGTTTTGGGGCCCCCAGAGATATTATAAGGGGCCCTAATGACACTACCCAACGCATCCCAGCAAAGGTTGCCATAGGGCCCCTGCCAGCCAGCGGCACCAATGGTTGGAGTAAGATATATGAAAAAATAATGTGCTTTTTCACAAAATAAGCATGAGCACACATTGCTTTGCACCCCATAAGCACAGTCTAGCTTTAAAAATACACTGTGGACCACCCCTTTAAATAACCTGTTATCTTGGTTTTCATGCAAGCCAATAACCCAGCCATGCACGTAAAACACATTTAAAAGACTACATTAATATATCGGTAACACTTTATAATAACAGTACATGAATAATGATGTGTTAATATGCAAACTAAACGTTACTTTATTATAAATTAATGATGTGTTAGGGTGCACGCTAATCATAAACTAACTTTAACATGAATTATATGAGTTCATGTTTGAATAACAGCTACCTTAATTACTTGTTAGTACATGCTTGTTTGTTAATTAGTGTATTACCATATTAGTTTTTGCTTAATTTAACCATTGTGAACTCATGATATGTTAATGTATAATTCTGTCATGACTGTCCTTGGAGGGGCACATCACCATTAACTCATCCTTAACTACACTGTGTTTAAACTGTTGATGTCAACAGAACACTTTTCTATTATTACTCAGTGTAAACACACTAGATGGACGTGCATAAAGAGTTCATGGGTAGTTAAGAATGGGTTAATGATGATGTGCCCTTCCAAGTAAAGTCACAATATAATTATACATTAACAGCTCACGAGGTTATGATGATTACATTTAGCTTAAACTTAAATGTTAATTAATACGCTAAGTAATTAAGGTAGCCATTATTTACTCATGAACTCATGTTGTAGTAAAAGTAAATAGTTCATGATTAGCATACGCCTTAACTCGTCATTGATTCATAATAAAGTAATGTTTAGTTTACATATTAATACACCGTTATTCATATACTGTTACTGTAAAGTGTTACCAACGAATCTGTATTGTTTCTTGATAGTGACATCAATTAATAAATAAGTAATTAATAAAACACACACACAAAAAAACAGTATTACAACATGTCAGCGACAAACTTGAGTAGTTAAATCACATTATTAGCATTGTGTAGGACTTTTCTCCACATTTTGTTACAAAATTCACAAACGGCAGTGATCAGCGGTTTGACAACAAACAAAAGAGCAAGGCTTTAAGCATTAAAGTATTAAATTTACACCAAAGTTTTAAAATTAACTCATGCTAACATTCCCAGCTAACAGGAAACATTCCCAGAATATTCCCTAAAAGTTGTGTAAATGTTAGCATGCAGCTTTATTAAAAAAAAGTTTCTGAAACATTTTTATAACGTTGATAAAAAAACATTTTCAAAATACAGTACATTAGAACATCTTTAGGACGGTAGTTAGACGAAATGTTCTCATAATGGTGATTGAAAATCGATCTTATAACATTTATATAATGTTAATGTTCTAATAATGTTATGAGAACATTGATATAACATGAGACTGAAACGCCATAAATATGTTTTCAGTAACAACATTATAACCAAAATGCAATGTTATTTCATTGTCTAAAGTATAGACATTTCGAACAATAATGTTATATAACTTAATGGCACCGTTATAATACTTTTTTCATCTTATTTATGATAAGTAACTAATTAGATTGCTGATTACTCAGTTTATCCTCTAAAAACAACCGCCGTCTGTATTTGCAATTGTTTTTTGGCATATAAAGCATTATGTATTGTGAATGTTCTCAATAGTGCCTATAAATCTTGACTTTATTTGTGTCCCTGCAGCTTGGCACCATCGTAAAAACCCTTTATCTCCCTCTGCTCCTCATTAGATTGGAAATAAGTTATGTTTCGGGCACATTAGGTGACAAATAGTGCTTTGGCTGGGACTGCATTGGGATTGGGTGACTGTAATCTTTGTCTTCAATCACTGAGAGGGTAACCGTGTTAGAAGGGAGGTGAGGAGCTGTGTGAGAGTAACTGCACAGCTCTCGTCCGCATTGCAGACCCTCCTCTGCATTGAGGCAGGCTCTGTGCTAGGCTTTGATGGACTTAGTTAACGCACACACTCACATTCGCTCACCCACCCGCCACTAAAACCTCCTGCAAACACAGCGCTGCCTGTGAAGTTTCGGTTGCTTGACGCTTGGTTCAACAAAATTAGAGTTGAAGAGCCCTGCAGCGTTGAAATGAAGGTGCTTTTTGATGCGAGGAAACATCAAGCATTTCTGCTCAGTAGAAATGTCAGTATTGTGGTCATTCCGGTTATTGACTACTTTTTAAAGCAGATGTTTTTCTAAAGTAATAATTTGCAATATATTATGTAATTTAAGGCATACTCTTCTGTTTTTAGTGTTTTACAGTATGATAATGGTGTTATGAAATAAAATATCTGTTGTTATGTAAGGTTATTATTAATGTAATTATGTGTTTGTTCCTTAAAAATCTTGTAGAATTAGAATATTTTCTCAAATGCTTTTTCAACAATTCAACAATTGTATAATAATTCCTTAAAAATACATTTCTGACTACCACTGCTGTACAATATGTTTCTGTCACTGTCACTTTTGATAGGTTGTTGTGGAGATGCTTGGCTATCTAATAAGCGCAAATTATTAGTCCATATTTTGATTGGATTAATTGTAACAACTATTTTTTATTCAGACTCTATGATGAAGCATTAATTTAAGTTGAAATCATATCATTTTAATACACTCTCAGAAGAAATGATACAATGTTGTACCAAAGAAGGTACAAACTCTTGTCACTGTGGCAGTGCCTTTTAATGGAACAGAGTTTTACCTTAAGACAAAGAAACAAATTCGTACCATTGCAGTTTGTACCTTTAAGGACATGATTTGTACCATGGGAAATCAAAATGTACTTTTGGTTTTTAAAACCTGCAGATACAATGTTGTAACTTCAACAAAGGTACAAATCTGATCCATGAAGGTACCACTACAGTGACAAGATACTTTGTACCTTAACAGTGTCAAATGTGTTCCTTCAATAACTATTAAAAAGCATTTTGCTTCATGCAAAATGCGTAAATTTATTTTAAGTAAATATAAAACATCAAATGCATTGATTAAACAATGTTTCAGTTTACATTTTTTTTTTGTGTGTAAATACACATTTTCAATTTACAATAAACAATAGCAAATTGATAGTGGATATCAATAATGAAAATGTATCTATCAGAAAATGCTTACCAAAAGATTATTAAAATGCCTTAAATGTTTAGCTTACAATACTTGTAGTTTTATGTTTTACCAGTTGTTTTGTATTATAGAACTTAATAAATAATGTTTATGAGTTTCTTTAAACATACATTTAAATGATGATTTATGTTTTAATATGGAAATTATTCATAAATCACTTTGCCTTTCCAGTAATATTTATTTTCATAGATATTGTAATAATGGAACTGTCCAACACTATTTTTATGAGAACAATTGTGTACCTCCATATCAATTGCACCATAAAAGGTACAGAACAGTATCATAAGAGGTCTTCTCTGTACTATATAAGGTACACTTTTTACAAAGGTAGAAAATTGTTCCTTAAGGAACATTATTAGTACCACCTTGTGTCTTTTTTCTGAGCTTGTTGTTTTGAACAGCAGTTTTTGAAGTAAATTTTATAATTAAACTTTAGTCAGTGACTTAAGAAGTGAGAGATGACTTACGTGAGTGTTGTTTTATACTTCATCATCTAATATGAGGTTTTTGTTAACTGTATTTTACAAATAAACAACAACTTCAAAACAAAGAAAAACATTTAATGATTAGTTAACAGATTGTAAATTTTTAATTGTATTGTTTCTTCTCTCTTTCAGTTCTTCCCTTACGGTGATGCCTCAAAGTTTGCTCAGCATGCTTTCAGAACCTTCGACAAGAATGGCGATGGCACCATTGACTTCAGAGAGTTCATCTGTGCCCTGTCCATCACATCACGAGGAAGCTTCGAACAGAAGCTCAACTGGGCATTTAACATGTACGACCTGGACGGAGATGGCAAAATCACACGAGTCGAGATGCTTGAGATCATTGAGGTACCTGAATTCAGTCTGTTTACTTGCAGTGATAAACTAATGAAATGTTATGCATGAATATTGAAATGTTATGCATGAAATGTGTAATCTTATACAAATACATTACTAAGCATAAGTACACCCGCCACAAATCTATCTTTAAACTCATATTTTTAATAGGAAGCTTTAAAATATTATATTTGTGCATATACATTAGATTAGTCAGTACTGAAGCCAAATCTTGAGCTTATCTAATAAATAACGTACAATAACGGTCCAAAAACGAGTGCACCCAAATTTATATGTTATCGAAAAAATATCAAATACAAATTTTAAAACAGAGGAAAAAAAAAAAAGGAAAAAAATGTAAAGATTTTGTTGAAATTTTGTAGTTTGTAAATTTTATTTTGCCGTATTTTGCTTGAATTTAATTGTATTATCTTTCAATTTCTAAATATGTTTGGTGACCAAAATGTTATTTTAATGAATATATCTGTTGAATAAATCTGTTTTGTTTAAATCAGGGGTGTCCAAACTCGGTCCTGGAGGACCGGTGTCCTGGAGAGTTTAGCTCTAGCCCTAATCAAACACACCTGAACAAGCAAATCAGGCACCAACCTTGTATACAAGAATCTTCCAGGCAGGTGTGTTGAAAAAAGTTGGAGCTATACTCAGCAGGACACCGGACCTCCAGGACCGAGTTTGGACACCCCTGGTTTAAATGCGTCAAAATACATTGCCTATATTCACTGAGAAATGGATAAAAATATTCATTTTCAAAATGTGGAGTACTTAGTTATGCTGGGCACTGTACATGTATGTATACTCTCAAAAAGTAGTTCGCTGTTTATTCAAACCACTTATTTAAAATTAGCTAAAACAGTACAATTTTTGTGTTTTTTTTTTGGCAGAATTGAATTGTTTTATGTTCAATCTTAAATTTTTAAAAACGAATAAATTTAGTACTTAATTCCTTCATGGTGTCCCAACATAATTGGATTGTGTGGAACCCAGCATTTGGACAGTACATGTGCATGCACTACATTGTGAAGACCATTTGGTAATTTGATCATTTGTGTTACGGGTCAAAAAGTCCACTCATCAGTGCTCGAAATGCTCACAGGAAATGCTGCTATTATCACATATTTATTCATTTCAGTACAGACTCATGAAAGCTGGTATTTCTGACAACACTACTGGCACTGCAACCATTCATGAAAGCCAAACTATTGCGCGGCATCACAGCTTGACTGAATAATTCAGAAGCAGCTCTTCTCATATGATGAGGAAACTCATGAATAATAATTAGACAGCGACACATCATTGTAGAACTTGGTACATCACCACAAGTGGCAGCGAGTAGAGATACTGACTCTATTTAACTCTAGTTCTGTTTTTCTCACTGAAAGGCAATCTACAAGATGGTGGGGACTGTTATCATGATGAAGATGAACGAGGACGGCCTGACGCCCGAGCAGAGGGTCGACAAAATCTTCAGTAAGATGGATAAGAACAACGACGACCAGATCTCATTGGAAGAGTTCAAAGAAGCAGCAAAGAGTGACCCGTCCATTGTATTACTGCTGCAGTGTGACCTGCAGAAATGAGCGTCTCGGAAAAGAGCCAGGGACTGCACAAATGATTAACGTTCCATTCAGTTTGCAGCTATTTCCACTGATAAAAAAAAATTGCTTGGACTACCTTTCAATGAATCCGCTTCCTGTGTTTGAAACACTTGTGTGCATGAGAATGTTCTTTGCTAACGAATTTCACACTCACACACAGATACATTCACTCTCGCACACACACACACATATTACAAATGCATACACACATACAGACCATGCCATGCACAAATAGAATTATATGAATATTAATATACATATATATATATTGAGTTGTTGAAATTAACTGCCAAAATGTGAAGAGTGTGCAAAGTACTTTCTGAATCCACTGGAGCTTGCGCATCATTGATGTGCTGTATTAAATCGAGCTACTATTTATTGTACTGATGCTAGCTATGTGTACCATATACTGCGTAACGTCAACAGAACCGATTCTTATGGTAATCGTAACTGTTTTTACCCAGATTTACCCACTCGTCTGGATGGACGAAAAGATAAGCTCACGTCCATCACATTTTTTTCCCTTCAAATGTGCTTGTACTGTTGGTGAATATAAATGTAGTTTATTTGCATGCCATTAGGTTTGCCTTAAGAGAACTTCCCTCATTTGCATCCTGCATAAAGAATGAAAACAAGCCTTATTTAAAAGAAAACAAAGCTATTGGAGATGAAAAAAGAATTAGACTGAAGATTTAAGATCTTTAAAGGGATGGTTCACCCCAAAATCAAAGTGTGCTGTTAAAAACATTCATTAAAAGTTGTTAAAAACTAAATATTTTGGTCTGTACAAGGAACTGAACATTATCTATTACATTCTTACATGTAATGCACAGTCTCTGTACATGATCATAAGCACATTTATAACAGTCTGGAGCGTAAGCTTATGATGAAATATTGATTTTCTAATAAAAAGGAGCCAAAGGGATTAATTTAGTTTCAGGTTTATATGCTTATTTGACTCTCAAAATGGCTGTAACTACTGATTTGCATTTTATGAATCATCAAGTACAACAGTTTATTGACAAAAAAAGCATAAAAAATACATTTTTGACGGACTGAGATTGTGCATTTTAACAGTAAAATACCATTTTTTGGTGAGCTATCTCTTTAAATGTGTGTGATGCATTGATGGGAATGGGCTAGAATACTACACCTTCTATATCTAGCATGTACATCACATGAGGGAGGCTGAATGTAGTTTGTGAAAACAATTACACAACTGAAACCAAATTATCATTATAATTGTTGAAATAATATAATATTCCCATATTAAACCTACAAGCTGTGCAGTTTCAGAATGTCGTCAAATGAAATTATTTGCATATCGGTGTGCAGATTTATGTGGGGGCCGAGCGTGGACATTCAAGAAGACCATTTTGAGATGTAATTTTGCCTCAAAAATGTATCTGTTTTAACTCCCACCTGGAAATTCCCAAGACTGTATTTACTCATACATTTTACATGCTACTTTTAAAGGAGAATTGTTTTAAAGGCTAACCTTGAGGTTAGTTGTTTTTAAGTCCAGGCATTTGCACCAACTGCGCATTTTGAGCACTGACTCGATTTCTAAATATGCACATTTCTGTGCTCCGTTTGAAAGTACGTTCTGCCAGTGTCAAGAGCTTTACACAAGCATAACCCTGGTCATTGTAATGTTTACCTATTTAGGCACCGCACCAAATTCATGCAATGGCAAACTTTTCCAATTCCCAAGTTATTTTGTACATGTAGCATGTATTGTGCCCCTGATGCCATGGCTGCACTGCTCCTTGTGTTGTGGTTTAAACTAATAAAAGAGTATAAGGGATGTTTTCTCACTGTCAGAGTATGATTTCAAAGGTGTTTGGTTGTCAGTATGGTTGATATTGAAACATACTACCTGCACTTTCGGTGTTCTTTTTCAACCAGTACAGATATCTGTCAGGGCTTATATGAGTATGCACCACTTTTACAAAGGAATATGCTTGTTCTGGCATTTAAGAACAAAGGCTGCCTTTTTAATTAGAGAAGTTGAGGAACTGGAATATTTCTTAACAAGTTGTCAATTTTCAACTTATAAGTGCTTGTGGACATATCACCAATATGTTTATTATGATCAAACAAATTAAATTTTTTTATTTCAAATGTTTAAGTTAGAAACTTAGCATTCCAACTGTTCTATTTTTTTAAAATAACATTTGCTCAAAAATACAGATGTGAAGAACAGTTCTGATGAACAAAAAGCCAGGAGTTGGATATAATACCAAACAACATAGTGAGTACAGCCAAAAAAGAAAAACAAATAAATAAATAAATATGTATATATATATATATATATATATATATATATATATATATATA
>CAIGQQ010026964.1:9205310-9226875 GCA_903798035.1 Danio albolineatus | reverse complement strand
ATTATTATGTTATTGATTTTTGACAATTTTTTTTACTTATTTAAAAACGATGAATATTTTCCTTTTAAACGTAATATAATAATAATGTGTTTATGTATATTTTATGCTCCATCTATATTTAAAATGTATAATTATTTATTATTTAAAAAAAAAACGCATTGTTGCCCACGTCTTTTAATGAACTTCCGTTTGACCTTAAACGAGCCAATCATTTGTTAGTACGGGAAGGAGGCGCGAAAGTAACAGTGTTGGATCTAGTTAGGCGTCTCTTTATGTGAGTGTTTAGTTGTGGGATGTCGGTTTGTTTCTGTGAGTTTCGTTTTGCAGAATCTTATTTGTTGGCTAAAACTAAGCTTGACTGGGAGAAAATCCGTTTTCACTTCGCGTACATTTGATTCGACTCGACGGTTGATGAGAGGCCAAGATGTCGTTGGTCAACGCCGAGTTAAAAGCGGAGTTTGACCTGAAGTGGTGAGTGTTTGTAGTAAATGTTTTGTGTTGACTGTGCATCAAATGATCGTTAAATAAAATATTTTATATATGCGAGATTATTGACGATTTTAATCGTCGCAAACTGCTGAGGAAAAGTCGAAGCATGAACAGTTTAATGTTATTATTGAATTCACCGTATTAAATTTATTTATAAGCTAGGAAGTAGCGTTTTGCTAACACTGAATGTAAAGGTTAGTTTGCGTTTTATTGCGCAAAAGGTTGAATCCATTTACATATTTTAATTATTTTAGCCGTTTTAGTCACGTTGTTTAAACATGACAGACAGACCTGACGCTTCATTACGTGTGTTTGTGTTTTACGGTGTGCATTAAAACGCTGATTTATGAATGATTTGTTTTTACACTAAAATATAACTCTAAGGAGAAGATTGTTAACTGCCTGTTTCATTTTATGAGGTCCTGCTATTCACAGTAACTAGTTGAGACCATCCATGATCTGATTAAATTAAACTAATTAATTATTGTATTGTCAATGAATTGATTACTGATTCTGTAAAGCATGACAGTGATGTTTTTTCCCCCAATTTTAACTTATTTAATATGTTAATAATCAGAGGCTGCACCTGTAAGAAATGTGAGCCAATGGTCATTTAATAAACATTTTTCTATCTCTTGGGTTACATTTATACTGATGTACTGTAAGTATATCCTTATTGCTAAATTGCTGTAGTTGGTACACAAGTCAGATTCTGTGGTCCATACAAAAGTTGAACAATATAAAATAGATAATAATGCTAGTAGCAACATCAAAGGACATTTGTTTGCTGTATTTTAAATGCATTCAAAATCACTTTGTATAGAAATCTGCTGAATGCACATATGGAAAACTGACTGCTTTTACTGTAATGTATAGAGGTCCTTTGTCTTGTCCCCCAAAGTAAATAAGTAATTAAAAATCAGTTTTAAAAGTCATTTGAAGAAGTGACTCAAATAAGTTACTCTATATAAAGTCAAGTGAACTAGGACTGTAAAATATATAAGGCTTATTAAATGTCGAATTTGTACTTTTGAAAAAGTGGTAGGAATTCAACTTGGTTTTATCCAATAATTGTCAACTATTTTAGCACATTTTATGTACAGTATAATATAAGACATTTATGTTTTTTTATGATTGGTTTTTCACTTTATTAATAATAATAATAATAATAATAATTTATTATTATTACTACTACTACTACAAAAACTTGGTTAATAGATGAGTATTAATGTTTCACTTTTCTCCTCTCTTTCTAGATACTCTGACATAGAACCAAATAAGTCACGGAAGGAATCACAATGTGTTCTATTCCGGGACTCCCATCAAAAGGTTCAAATGTACCTGTACTTATTACCAGAGTAAATCTCAATCCATCGTGTATTCTGGTAGAGTTTTGGGGGAATTTTGATGAAAACCGAAAATTTGCATATCAGCAGCTGAAAAAAGAGATTCAGTACCCCAGAGAGGCTTTTAGTGAATCAGATGGAAACCCTGGAGACTTGTGTCTTGTACAAGTGTATGAAACATGGTACAGAGCCCGTATAGTGTCCAGAGATCCTGATGAGTACAGTGTGTTTTTAATTGATGAAGGAAGAACACTGCGTGCAGCTGTCAACACTCTTGCATGGGGCAAAAGTGACTTTTTCTATCTTCCTCCTGAAGTTGAATTCTGCATTCTTGCCAATGCCTTACCACTATCTCCTGAAAACAAATGGTCCTCAATGGCCTTAGAGTTTATGAAGACCTTTTGTGGTCGAAGAGTCAATGCCACTGTTCAAGATGTGCTTGTATCTCATCGAACATTCCTACTTGACATTCCTTGTCTGTCCAGGCAGATGTTTGAAATGGGCTTTGCAAAGAAATTGTACAGTGATCAGTTCATGGAGTTTGTTGTGAGATCTTTGCAGGCCAGCACAGGAACTGGAGAACTTAAGAGAATATCCTCCATTAGAACCAAACCAGTTGAGATCATTGAGCAAAAGGAGAAGCAGCAGGCCTACATGTTTCCTGAGCTGAAGACCGATACTGTAGAGACTGTTGTTGTCACTGAGGTAACAAGTCCATTTCGAATATTCTGTCAGCTTAAGGTTTTCTCTCAAGAACTAAAAAAGTTGACTGAACAGATCACTCAGTATTACGAGGGAAGAGTAGGAAGCTATTTTGCAAGAGCTGAGAATTTGGGCAGCCCATGTGCATCAAGAGGAAGTGATGGCAAATGGTATCGTTCTGTGCTGCAGCAAGTCATGTCTGCCAACAATGTCGTTGAGGTTTTGCATGTGGATTATGGGAAGAAACAATTTGTACAAGTTGAGAATGTTAAGCCACTTGCCTCTGAATTCTTCAGAATGCCAGTCGTGACTTACGTGTGCTCCCTGCATGGAATAGTTGACAAAGGTGTTGGTTGGACAGCTTCACAGATTGACTACCTGAAATCTTTGTTGCTCAATCGCACAGTGATTGCCAAGTTTCAGTATCAAAGCCTTTCTGAGGGTGTCCACTATGTAACACTTTACGGAGAGGAGAACACAAACATCAACAAATTGTTTGAACTGAAACTGAAATGTTCACTGGACTCTGATATGACTCTCGCAGATTTCGCTGTTCAGAAGAGCCCATCATCTCAGAAGAGCAAGCTTTCAAGGACAACCGAGAGCACACACATTGAGACCTACTCTGACCTTAAAGTGAACAAACCTGTCTTTTTCACAGAAACTCTCACACCTAACTCTACACATGCGGCTGTTGTGCAGCATGTTGACAGCCCTGGAAAGTTTTGGATTCAAACACGGCGTTATGCTGATGAGTTTGATCAGCTAATGAATGGCCTTGGACATCTGTACAGTGATCCAGCAAGCACTGAATCATTGATTAGAAAGCCTGTTGTTGGGCTCCTCTGTGCAGCTAAAGCACAAGATGGTGTATTCTACAGAGCGGCTGTCTATAAGGTGATCGACAAGACAGCAGAAGTTTACTTCCTCGACTATGGCAACACAGAAGTTGTTGATAGTTTCAATCTTCGACAGCTGCCTTTAAGATTCCAGCAGCTACCAGCTGTGGCAGTCAAATGCTCTTTACATGGTGTTAAATCCAGATTGAAACACTGGGAGGAGAGAGCTACGTTGTTCTTTTCAAAACTTGTCAAAGACAGAATCATTGATTTGCATGTACAGGACAAGCAACAAGACACTCACTTAGTTCAGTTAGTGGACCCAAATTTGGATGGAGAAAAAGATGTAAGCAAATTATTGTGCAATGCAGGTTTTGCTGAAAGTGAAAAGAGCATTGTGGATTATTCTTCTACAAGATCTTGTGGTTTGAAAACCACCCATACATCTGGTGTCTTCTTGACAGGCACTCAACCTCAAACACCTTGCAGTTCTTCTGTTGTAATGGACAGTGCATCTGCTTTTAGGGAGTACTTGTTTCCAATTGGAAGTTCACTGGAAGTAACTGTGTCCTACATTGAAAGTCCAAACGACTTCTGGTGTCAAAAGGCCAGAAATGCAGCATGTCTAGAAGTGCTAATGCAAGATATTCAACGTTTCTATTCTCATACTGAATTTGAGCCACTTTTGGAAGCAGCTTGTGTTGCCCGTCATCCTGAAACTGGGATTTGGTACAGAGCCTTGGTCATTCAGAAGCACCAAACACCTCATGTTGATGTTTTGTTCATTGACTACGGGCAGACGAAGAAGGTTGCTATTGAAGATCTTCGAAAGATCACTACTGCATTTTTGAAGATGAAAGGACAAGCCTTTCGATGCAGTTTGTATAACCTCATCCATCCGGTTTCACACTCATCTTTGGACTGGAGCCCTGAAGCCACGTTGCAGTTTCAAGAGTTTGTTGACGCTGCAGCATCTATGAATGTTCCTTTGAAATGCACCATATTTGCTGTAATGTATGACTCACAGAAAGTTGTTTTCAATGTGGTGGATTTGGAGACCCCTTTCCAAAGCATTTGCAATCTCCTTGTTCAGAGACGTCTAGCTGATCGTGCACCCTCTAAGAGATCTCCTCTTCCACCCTTTCGCCTAGACACCTACTATTATTCTACACATGGAGTCAAGACTGGATGTGATGAGGAAGTGAGTATTATCTTTGTAAAGGGTGTCAATCAGTTCTTTTGCCATCTTGCTAGGAATTCGGATGAGATTGAGAAACTTGCAGAAAAGGTCAACTTTCTGTGCCGTCAGCTAGAGGAAACCAAGTGTCCTCAGACTTTTGGAACAGTTTGCTTTGCAAAATACACTGATGGACTTTGGTACAGAGGCCAAATAAAGTCTACAAAACCATCAGTTGTGATCAATTTTGTGGATTATGGTGACACACTGGAAGTTGATAAATCAGACTTGTTGCCAGTTCCAATTGAAGCAGGAGATATCATGTCTGTCCCGGTGCAGGCAATTGAATGTGGGCTCTCTGATATGCCTCAAGAAGTGCCATGCGAAGTGGATAATTGGTTTCATAAGTTTGCAGACAGTCATTGTTTCACTGCTTTGATTGTGGCAAAAGAACCTGCAGGGAAGCTTATTTTGGAACTTTATGATGGAAAAACTCAAGTGAATGCACTGATCAAACAGAAGTTTCACAATGAAATCCATAAAAATGATCCCAGCACATTCAAAGGATATGGTTCAAAGAGCAGAGCTGCACCAAGTGTGGCAGCCTCATCCTTTAAGAAGGAAACATCCACTGGTGTAAAAAGAGATGCCATAGATCAATTGCCAGAGTCTCGTGAAAGTCATGCAATTCAGCAAAGTAATGATATTGCATCAAAACAGCCACGAAGCACGTGGAGATTTTCCACAAATGGAAGACCAGAACCAACAAGAGATTCTGGGACATTTAATAACTGTCAGAAACAACCAGAACTACAAACGAGGCACCCATGTAGTTCTGTAAAATCTGATGTTGTTAAACCCAAGCCCCAAGCACCTCTAAAAGAATCAGCACTTCCAATCAAAATAATTAAAGCGGGACTGGAAGCTGAGGTTTTCATTTCCCATTGCAATAGCCCTTGTAGCTTCTTTGTTCAGTTTGCAACGGATGAGGATGACATTTATTCCCTTGTGGAGAAGTTAAATGCTGACCTGTCAAGCTGCAAAAACATTGACTCTAGTGACATTCATGAGGGAGACTTGGTCTGTGCGATGTTTCCTGAGGATAGCTCCTGGTACCGTGCCGTAGTACGGAAAAAGACTAATGACAAAATTGATGTTGAATTTGTTGACTTTGGAAACACGGCTGTGGTTTCTTCATCAAACGTTTGCCATCTTGGTCAATCATTTGTGTCATTTCCAAGGTACAGCATCCATTGCTCTGTACATAAACTAAATGTTGACAGCAGAGACCAAGAACTTACTCCCAACTTCAAACAAGTACTTGAGCAAAATATTGAAAAGGTCATGTGCACGTTTGTGAAAATGTCAGAAACTGTGTGGGAGGTGAGACTTGATGTTAATGGTGTAGTGCTGGGATCCGTCTGCAAGGATCATGTCAAACCAGCAACTGAGATTCCAAACCCAAATGTAAAGGATCCGACGTCTAAAATCAAGGTCTGTACCCATTACAAGAACCCTGACATCTCAATTGGTCAAGTGATCACCGGATACACCTCGTTCATCAAAGGCCCTCAGCTCTTCTGGTGCCAGTATGTGGCCATGGACAAACTTCAAGAGATTTCTGATATGTTACAGAAAACGGGTAATGCATCTGAAACTACTTTAAGTGAGGACTGTATGCCAGTTGGAAGTGCTTGCATTGCTCTGTTCACTGAAGACAATTTGTGGTATCGAGCTAAGGTAACATCTAAGGACCTCGACACACTCTCCATTACCTTTGTAGATTATGGAAATGAATCAAAAGTCAAAATGGGTGACGTCAAAGCACTTCCACCTGAGCTATCTAACGTGCCCCCTCACGCATTTGACTGCCAGCTTGAAGGTTTTGATGTTTCTGAGGGTTTCTGGGATGAAACAGCTGATGATGCATTTTATGAGCTAGTTAATGACAAGTGTTTAAATATCACCATTGAGAAAATGGAGAACTCTGAAATGCCACACTTTGTCAAGCTGGATTGTGATGGGGTTGACATCAACAAAACCATGAGAAACCATTGGAAAACTCAGAGTCCTGAAACCCCTCCAGCTGAACACCAAGCATCCAAAGTTAATATTGACTCAGTAGTGACCTTTGACGCAGACAATGAAACCTGCACCTCAGCTCTCGAAATGGAACTTTCTGAACAAGACAATTTACTGTCGAGCACAGGAGTTGAAAATGAAGGACAGAATGATCCTCTCAAGATGGCTACTGAAAATGTCACCTCACCTGTTACAGAGAGTATAGTGCTCTCTGAAGCACAAGAGAAGCTGGAAACCATAGCAGAAGATGAACCTGTTTTAGGTTCCACAAGGCTGTCAGACACAAACCAGCATGCCATTTCTAAAGAGACAGATCTAGGTTTGCCTCAGCACTCTGGAGCTTCAAGTACTTCTTCAGTGAATATAGATAGCTTCTTGATGAATAACACAGACTCTGAATTATGCATCGTTGAGGAACCAGAGGCACCATCATATGAGATCATTCAATCAAGTAAGACTGAGTTTGACACATTTTATGCTATTTTTTTTAGATATTCCATATTCATTGTATGCAATGGCTTCATTCTTGTTATCATTAGTATTACTTTTTATTTTTTTAAAGACTTGGGTCATTTAAGGCGAGCAACTGAAAAGAAGACTGTTGGGTCAGAATGTGTCATTTGGTCCCAAGTTAGAAGAAGTTGGTGCACAGCACGAGTTTTAAAAGTTTCTGAAGAAGCTACATTGGTGTGTATTTCTTTCACAATCACATTTCCCCTGTTGTTTTTGTTGTAAACAAAGCTGCTTTTGTCTTGTCCATCTTGATCATTTTCAGCTTTCTATATTTTTCAGGTTTTGCTTGAGAAATATGATTCTGAGGTAGTAGTAGATCCAATCAATATCTTTGAAATTCTACCAGAGAAGCCACTGCCGGTGATTTAAAAAAAAAAAAATTATCTTTTATTTTAACAAATTTAAAACAAACGTGCATAAGAACATTTTGACATTTTACATTGTTTACTAATCTACTGTTTTATTGCAGATTTCATGCATTGAAGCTGCAATCACAACTGGTATGTATTAGATTCTTTGTAAATATTATCTTTAAGGGTGATAAAGGACTCTTCCTTTCCTGCTCATTTTTTCCCCACCAATGCCATTGTGAGGTCTAACCTGTTCGTCCAATCATGGTGTCACTATCTGAGGAAAGTTTACTGCATTCTCCGTCTTTCTAGTGCACAATGTTAAGTTAAAATTAAGCTCATATCTGACTCCAATTTTAGAGGTGGTTAAGAATATTCATATTTTTTTTCTTTCATTTTTATCTGACTCAAATTATAAACCATTAAGAAGATTATAATAATATCTAATTTAGATTGTTTGAACCTTTTGTTTTTTATACTTAATTATGAAATTTGTTTATTCAAAGATTTTATGTTGTTCACACCTACACACAGATCAGTCTTAATTACAGTATTAGACAGAAGTCAAATTGACTAATGTTTAAATGGCAGCTCCCACTGGCTCGTTCTAAACTGTTTATTAGTCCCCTTCGATGTACACCCTTAAATTAAAAACAAAATTGTTTCCAGTCAGGTCATGATCATTAATACAGATACTGCTAACTACTGTTTCGTCTATGTTAATTTTGGTTTCTTCATGATTCATAGTTTCCCCATGTACACTTAACTAGAATACCAATTACAGTTAAACAAGGGTCAGTTACCCTAAGTTGGTTGTGTAACACCTTGTCCTAGACTGAAAAAATATTTTTTTACCTCAGTACACGTAAATTCATATTGTGCTTTAGCCAGATTTCTAAAAGATACAATTAGTGTGCCCAATGCTCTACGTCTATTGGATTTTAATCCATTACTAACCTGACACACAGAATGTGGTAACAGAGACAACAAAATCTATTAGAATAAACAGGAATAAAGTTATCAAAAATGTTCAAACATAACAATCTACTTGTCAGGTAATTTTTGTATTAGATAAAGATAAAGATCAAAAGATGCATACCTGACTTTCAATAATATACATATGCAGCATGAAGGCTCCATGCCATGGGCTGATCTGGTTGTAGAATCGCACCTTGAGCCAATGATCTGTTTCTACCCCATGGTTGTATTTTATTGTATTCAGGGCCAGATGAAGAACACATTGAACCCTGGGGCTATTGCAAAACCAAGGGCCCCCTTTTATTTTTTTCACCTCACAAAAAAAGAAAATATAATAAATAATTTACTAATTAATATTATCTAATTTTCCACCATTTGATTTATATTTGATTATTATATATTTTTTCTATTTTATTATAAGCCTGCAAGTAGGCTATACAAAATTAGGTAATGACATAATATGAACTTTAAAGTTCAAACAGTCTGCAAAAATCAGCAAAACAAAAAACATTTGCAATACTTCTTAAAATAGTGCTTCATTATATATACTTTAAATAGGGTTTTACCTCTAAAAAGTTTCTTTAGAACTTTAGCTGACCATAAATCTCTAATGATAGGAAATCTTAAAGTCCATGATTCTAATATCCAAAATATTGTGGTCTTCAGAGTTACAGAAGGCTAGCATCCTTATATTATTCTTTTTTTTTTTAGATATATTATCTGATGAAAGCCAGCACCAATATATCATTGTTCCATATTATGTCTGTCATTTTTATAATAGGGGCAAAGTAAACGTTCATTAAAGTTTGCTTTCTAACTAGTTCAGTTAAACACTGTAAAGCAAAACCGAGTGCATTTACTTGAGATGCATACTGCGCAATGATCGACATTTTGATAGCTGCTTGTGTAGGCTTTTTGATTTGTTCACGCACTGTCTTAGTTATATTGTGTGATAGAAGGATTGTTTGGGCGCGCGCTGTTTTTTTTTTAGTCCAGATGTAACCGCTGTGCAGCCAAGATTGCGATTCAGTTATGAGTCCATTTAGCATGATTCCACCTATCCCAGCTTCTGTTACTACATGTACAAGTTAATCAATGATGAAGACTGTTTGAATTTAATTTTTTGTTTTACGATGAGCTTGGTAAGCCTACCTTTGACTGGACTGTTCTCGCAGTAATGCCGAAATAAGGGTCTGTCCTGGGAAAATTGGGACTTCTGATCATCCTTATGTTTGACTAAAACAGGGCTATTCCATATTCTCATTTGGCTTCAGCCACTCAGAACCCCGGTTTAGCACCGGTGTCACTGTTTTTGAACAGCAGTGAACCGAAAGGAAAGCATAACGCAAAGAGGTTTCTTCTGCATCATTGCACAAATTAATTCTTTAGCCAATCAAGGGCCCCTTTCTTCTGTAGGCCCTGGGGCTTCAACCCCACCTAGCTCCTATATTAATTCGGCCCTGATTGTATTGTATTGTATTTCCCCTTAAATGGTAACAATTAATATATTTAATGTTTTGCAGATGATGCAATGAAGGAAAAAGATGCCACATTGGAGAACAGTGCTTCAACGGTAAATTAATGTTTTATCGTGTCAAGTAGTTTGTTTTCAGCTGTTGAACCACACGTATTCACAACCAATTTTACTTCTAGTTATATCAGACAGAGGTTTCAGATGCATCTGGAAGTACTGTTGCTTTAGAGTCCAAAGACCCAAATGGTAAGTCTTTATATATTTTATATTTTACAAAGTCAATGTAACTTTGTGCTGGTTGATATGGTTATATCTAAATCATGTTTTATTCTAAATTACTTTTTTTTTTTTTTAATGGCAAGGTAAGGAGGAAACATTCATTGATCAAATGGATCCAAATGATGAACTTGCAGGCCAGGTAAAGTGTTGACTGTATTTGTTATTAATTGCCTAAACATAAGAGTAATGATGTAGCTTATAGTGTCTCAACGGGTTCATGTAAATAATTGCAGCCTCAAGAAGATGATGTTTCTTGCTCTGCTGTTTTTGTTGAAGATTCTGAGGGTAAGTGAACTTGCTTGATTTTAGTTACTAAACCTAGTTCTAATGAAGGGGCCTCGTTGACTATGAGGCAGTGTTGGGTAAAGTTACTTTTTTTTAAAGTAATTTATAGTCATTCAAAGTAATTTTAAGTTGCTTAAAAAAAGGTAAAGAAGTAAAGAAATGTGAAATTATTTATTTATTTTAAGATTAAGAAAGGGTTAAGATTGTAAAAGTTACTTTTAAAAGTAATTTTGCCCAACAGTGTAAAGAAGTGCTTACAACACCACACACATTCTGTGAATGTTTTCAAGATAGTAAAATAGATTCTGTTTGCATGAAAAAACAGTGCAGATGTAGTGGATTTAACACTTGTGAATCCTTACAGATATGTTGGCTTTGCTAATAAATATACGCTCTTGGATAAAGGTTGTATTTTTAACTTCTCATATTTCACCCTCATTTTCACTCGGCTCAAAGTCAGGACCTTCATTCATTAAAACGGCAATGTATAAGCAAAAAGTCATACATTCTTTGGTTGAAGGTTTCCTTTTTTTTAGCTAGGCATTTTTAAATTGTACTGATTATACAAATAAGTTTGCATTGCACGTGAGTCCAATTCCAAATTAATCCAAATTAAGTTTCTGATCATTGACTTGTCAATCCAAAAAAAATCAGCTCAGCCTTTAGTTTATGGAAAATAATCTTTCAAAGGAAGCTCGAGAGTGTTGTTTCAACCGTCGGATATAAAGAAAGTGTGTGTTAACCTGCTTTAATTATCCTTGATCTAAATGCAAATGACAAGGCTGTGCTGTTTTTGGCTGTGTTTAGTTAAAGTTTCGATGGTGGAAGGTGCACAAGTACATGATCTTGTTCAAGGATTAAGTGTAAGTATTTTTTGTTGTTTATTATTCTTATTATTATTAGTCATGCTATCTTATATTAAGGTTTTACTATGTATTTTTACATCAGCCTGATGACTTCGAAAGCAAGGAGCCCCAAGATGACTTGAATACTTCAACTGAGGAGCAAAACGGTTACCCTTCAATCTTAAAGGGCTGGTCCAGAGTGTTTTCAACAACAACACACAATTAATTAATTAATTAATTTATTTCACATTCACATATCTTACCTTTTTTACATTAATACTGCTACTCTGCTAACATGAATGTTAAAATGCCTCTGTGACCACACTTCTTTGCTGCACGCTTTCTTGGGTGTAAACCATAGACTGTAAAAAATATGGACGTAGTATCCGTGACGTCACCCATAGGTTTCTGATGAACCCAAAAGAAGCCACTAGTAGGCGTGGCTAACCGTCGCCATTTTGTTCGCGCGTCATCGCACCAACCGAGGCATACCAAACAAGGGCAAAGAGGCGGAGCGTGGGCGGAGCGTGAGCGGAGCTACGGGACGCATGCTGGCATTGGAAGAAAGCGTGAATTACATCCAAACACTTCAGATATAGTCTGTGTTAGTAAATGCAAGGCTATTTAGGAAATCCAGGCAGAACACTGTATGACAACGCTTCAGATGACGATTTTATAGACTACAGCTGATCAATCTGTCAGATTCTGGAGTGCATTAGAGTTCTGAAGAACATTATAAATCATAAATTATCCTAAATAAAGCAATTACATTTATAAAGATGGTATAAGTACATAATTTCACTCACCTGGGAAACGTGAGTCCACGTGAATGGTTTGTGAGCACAATTAAGTGCACACAGCATGCCATATCTGATAATTGCAGGAAATAATTCCAAAAGGCAACTGACTGTGTAAAGCCACATAAAACAACACAAAAACACGATGAATCAGGCGGAATCAGCTGAGGTGACGTGACGGCGACCAGCGGGACTAGCTGTCACTCAAGTGGCCACGCCCTTAATTATGCAAACTTAATTTAGCTTAATATAAAGGAAACGGATGAGTTATAAAAAAATTCACCCCCCTCACAGTTGTCACGAAGGGTAATATAAGCTATATGAACCAAAATCGTTCTTTGTACCAGGCTGTAAACACCTTTTTTTACTTCTGTATTGGCTTCCCGAGGGAGAGCGGGAGGTTGCCGCTTGGTGTAAACCGAACAGTTTGACATCATTAACACGGATGTTTTGTTTTGTGGTACCACAAACTTTATTTGCTGTAGGCTTTGTTAGGCCAATGTCTCCCTTTGCATTGAACTTTGAGCGTCTTACATTCAGTTTTTTTGTTACAAAAACAGTTACATTGGTTATGCTCACACAGCTATATTACACACAAACATTATTTATTTTTAAATATGATATCATAGTGGACCGCCCCTTTCTATAGTTTTTACTTTATACTGCTGTTTCATTTGAATTGTAAATATGTATTCATTTTTTTAAAAAAGATGGTGCTAAGATGAGTACTGCAGTGGATTTACTGCTGGATTTCCTTGACACAGCTCCCTGTGATGAGGTGTGTTGTTTTTTTTCTCTTATGTCTCTTCTGAAAGACTTGCACTTCCCAGTGGCTAAGAGCATTTTTCCCTTATGTCATGTCTTTGCAGGTTCAGGATGTGAGCGAAACTGATGTCCTGCTTGAGGAGTTCAATAGTATGTTATTTGCATTCCATATTTAAGTTGTTTAAGAAATGTGACCCTGCACATTATACATAATCTGAAAGTTGAATAATTAAGCTTTTTTTCATTGATGCATGGTTTTTAGAATCAGACAATATGTGGCCAAGACACAACTATTCAGAACAGAATCTAAATATTAATATTCTCATTTAAAGTTTTCCAAATTTGGTTATTACCACTAAACAAATAGGTTTCGGTATACTTAAAGAGGGAAACTTACAAAATGTCTTCGTGGAACACGATATTTGAATGATTTTTAGCATATAAGAAAAAAATGATCATTTTCACTTATAATGTACTGCCTGCTATTCCTACAACTGTACCTGTGCAGCTTTTATAGTCCAGGGTCACAAATATAAAATGAATGTACAGAACTCAAATCATTGATGCTTTTCTCCTTTCTTTTAAGTAGATGTCACTGAAGACCTTATAGTTCTGACCAGTGATGATGGAGCGGAGTCTGACACTGCATCTGATGGCACGGTATTGTTTACTGTTGGCTCATAAACTACAAACACGTTATTATTTGTGTATGTATGTATACAGACAGACAGACATACACAAGTTTGTTTATATGTTCTTATTTTAAATATTTTAGCTTCATGGAGATGCAGTGGCCATGGAAATCAGTCCTGATACTGAAGAATCTTCATGTAAGTGCACATTTAAATCCTACTGTTGTCCCTACAAATGACTCATTTGTGGTCACTTATGAAGTGGTGCTTTACAGGCTTTCAAGAAAGGTCAAATGCGTCTGATTGCACCAGCGTAGAGGATTCACAAGTCACTCATCTGACCCTTAAAGTTGAAGATGCATCTGACGATGTCATTTTTGTTGGTGTTTTGCAAGAATCCCAGGCAGAGGTTTATGAGCCCGAGAGTGAAAAAGAAAAGCGTGACTAATGTAAACTTTTGGGTAGGGGATTAATATACCCTACAACTTTTTGTTATTTATTTTATTTAATTTTGATTTATTGATTCCTGTCAACTAAATTTAAACCATAAACTATAGTAGCAACAAAAGCACTTCTGCTCATTCCCAATTTAGTTTCGTTGTCTGCAGTTCTGTACTCTGTAGGTATTAAGGCGGCTTTGTTTTTCGGTTATTACACAGCCTTTAATTGTATGCATTATTATTAAAAAAAACTCAACTAGACTTTAGCCTGGGATTTTGTAGTTTGTTTAGATGTTCTTAAATGTTAACATATGTATGTGGTGAAAGTAGTTTGCTGCATCTGGTGGTAACTGGTTGAAATTTTCGTTAATAAATATGCACCCTTTGTGTGCCGCATTTCTAAGAACCGTTCTTAATATGTTGTTATTCAGACTTTGTGAGAAAAAATACCAAAGGTAAGACATTCTGTTTAATAAACAATAGCTTAAATACAAACATAACTTGTTTTTTGTGTGTGTGTGTAGTTGTACTGGAAACCAAGATAATGAAATTTCATTAGATTAAAAATAATGTATTTATTAACAAGCATAGTTCAGTAGTGTAGAAACTGATTTCACTGGAAATCACAAATCATAATTACAGATCTTAGACTCCTCCACTATATTAAGATTATTATCATGATTGGTCAACACACAGGATATGAAGAATACAGTTAATGGAATAAAAATGGTAACTATTTGTCTGCTATCTGCCTCCCATTAACATTAGTCACAGAATTAAAAACATTGCATTGATATTAAAAACCTCTACAGGACTATAAAAATATTAAGGCTTAGGACAAAGGACGGTGATGTGTTGTAAAAAAAAAAAAAGTAAATCTATTGCACTCTGTCTGTTTTGTGAAGCATGTGGTTGCTAGCTTGTGGAATCTCTCGTCAATCATCCTGTAGAGACTAATTTTACATCATATCATCATTTTAAGCCATCATACTTATACACTGCAGTCAATATTTAGCCACCTTTATGGAATTTCAAAACATTCTTGCAAATTGATTGATTGTCCTTTTCTCAAACATGAAAGCATTCTCCCTCCCTTTGTTACATGTGCATTCACAACATTATAAAAATCACTGCACTTATTTCATGTTACATGATTAAATAGATGAATGTGGAATAACAATATTGGTTCCTGGAATCAAGTTGTCATCTTTTCCTTCAATTAAAGGATCCCACCGATTGAAGTCTCTGTTTAGAGCTAGAAAATAAAGAAAAACAAAATGCTTGTTACATTAAAGTCTACCGTTCAGAATAATGATGTTGATAATAGCTTCTTAACATTCAAGTTGGCAAACAATTAACAAGGCTCCTACAGGTCATGGAATTTTAAAGGTCTGTGCCACACATTGATTTAGTTTCCTTTTATCAAAATGTATTTTTCTATACCATTCTTTACTTTTTTTTTTCTTCATGCTGACATTCCAGGATAATATAAATGACCACTTCAAAGACTGTGTTTGAAGGACAGCAATACTAAATATAAAGTCTGTAAAATTACTATCCCGTTATCAAATACAGAAGAAAAAGAACTGCAAAGAGGAAGTCTTTTATATAGATTTCTTTAGTTCTCATAGTGGTAATTAAAGTCATGTAAACTAATATTCAAGCTAAACCCATTTTAGTATTTTGCAAAGCGCAAAGGCTGCCTGTTTTTCTGTTCATTGGATGTCACAATTCGGTTGACTTGATCAGGTCATTTGATATTTGGTTTGAAGTGGGAACCCTAGATAAATCACATCCGAAATAAAAGTTTAACAATTACTGTGTATATTTAATTATACATACATAAATACACATGCATGTAGATATTTGAGAAAATATGGATCTATAATATACAGATTTTATATAACGATTTAATACATCTCTGTGTATGTATATATATACACATAATAAATATAGAGGGCAGAGGGCACACATCATGTAAATGCAAACTTTTTGATTTGAATGGCCTTAAAGTTAGCATAACTTATTTGATAGTTTTTTTCCTAATACTGCCGCAATTTCATATATATATATATATTGCTAAGGATTTTTTTTTAATAAGAGTTTTTGGTAACACTTTTGAATAATGGTTCATTAGTTAATGTATAAACTTGAAAGCATTTATTAATCATAGTTCATCATCAATTAATGCATTTTTTAAAATCCAAAGTTGAGCTTGTTAATGCACATGAACGAACATGATTTAAATTAAATAACATTAACGAAGATGAATAAATACTGTAATAAACGTATTACTAATACATTTACACACTAATAGATTAATTAACATTAACTAATGAACCATTAATTTAAAGTGTTACCAGGTTTTGTTTAAGCCCATTGAGATTTTACTGTGTCCTTGATGATTAAAAAAACAAAACTACTGACTTAAAACATTTAAACTGTAGTGGGAACGCACATTTATATCAAAAATACTGAACTCACATAAGTGGCGCTGAAGAAAAGCCAGAGTTGCTTTGTTAGAAAGATCCAAGGCAATGTGGGGATCAATCTCTCCTTTCAGCTTCATGAGCCGTCCAATCCAGTTCCCGGTGAGAAATGTGAAATCTGGAAAGCTCTGATGGACTGTACCTCTGCCAAAAATTTAAAAAAATTGTCAAGCAAAACTAAATGAATAGCATTTTCTGATAATGATATAATAACTCACTTGATGGTAATCATTTTTCTGGGAAAGATGGCAGAGTCCAACTTCTTCATGCGAATGATATTGCCAATCCACTGGAATTTTTCAGAGTTAATAAAAAAGATTGGCTGCTTCACTCCAGGGAAGATCTCCTCATCCAAGGGAAACATCCAGGTGTCCAGCGCCACACCACACCTCCAAAGCAAAATTGATACGAGGATAATAATAATGTTTTTCAATTACTCTTTGCAAGGCTTTCTGAACTCGTTTGAAATCTGAATTTCACACTGACGTTTCATTAATGTTGTCTAATAAGTCGTCTATAATAGTGCATGATAAGTTTTTCTGCAATATATACAAATGCAGCAAAAGACAAAACAGGAAACTTGTTACAAAAGTGTGAAGAATAAAACAGAAGTCAACCACAAAGACAGAAAGCACAGTTGCTCAAACAAACAGCCTGATAAATATGCCGACTATCTACCCACAACATCTTGTGTGTGATACAAGATCTTGTGGGTAGATAATTACCATATTTTACCTTAACAGCTTGTCATGTAACTTTACCAGAAATGCTTGTCAGCTCAACACTTACTTGAATCGGACTTCCTTGCACAAACATTCAATCACTGTAGCACCTCCGAAAGAATGTCCCATAACCGCTATTCTGCACAAATCCATGGAATTCTGAAATGGGGAAAAAAAGCTCATTATCACTTCTTCACCACACTACAATTTAATATTAGTGTATGATCAAACAGTAGTTGTAATATTCACCTCCATCGTTGACAAATCAAAGTTGGACTGCAAGGCGTTTTCCACAGACTTTCCTGAGTGGATGTCAAAGAGAATATCTAAAGCTCTGATGCATTCATCTGCTCTCTGCTTTACCTGAAACAAAGGAAATTTGATTCATTTGAACAGAATAATACAGCGTATTCTAGTAATTACTTACAAAACACAACAAACTGCACAGTTCATTAAACTAAACGGCATAAAACTGGGTTTCAAACAGTTTGAAAACTATCTTTTCATGATTTCATGAAAATGGTGTTGCCATGCATAGACTACAGGGTCATATGTGTGGTGTGCTGGCTTGTAGTGTTTTATGTGACATCAACTTCCAAACTGACATCTGATGGCCTGGATTTAACAATCACTACCATTTATGTTTTTGTAAATGGGTATTTATTGAACAACAAACCATTACAAACACTTTTTAGTAAATCGCTGTTGTGTAAAGACAGACACATTCTGATCATTGATAGGCATTTAACACAGAACTCAAAAGAGCAATATAAAGCATTGTGATCCTAATTCAAAAACTTTATATAGCGTTTTTTTCCCACCGGGAACCATGTCTTACAACCTCACACACATGCAAGTAGCCAGATTGACGACACTTACAGGAATACAATAGAAGCTCAGCTATCTAATGCTAATAGAAGCTAAGCTGATCAGCTAGTGTTTAATTTTTGTCATATTTGCATATTAAAAAAACACCATGAATTTGCCTGATTTATTAGGCTGCTACTCGTCTGCATGCACAGAGGGAGCCTTCGGGACTGAAATTAAACATGCTATTTTCCACCAAGGCAACCTGGGGTACTAGATTATAATTGGGTAAACTTGCAGTGGGTTGAGTTATGCAGATGAAAACAAAGGCAGTCATTCTGACACTGAACGCACATTTTCAAATGAGAATAACTGATTTTAACGTTGTTTATAAGATAAACAAGTATGCTAACTTAGCATGTTTCTTAAATAACTGTAAACATATACTTGTTTATACTTCAAAAATGTACATACATCACTTTTAAAATAAACGCTGTCAAAGTAATATAGCTGCAAACTCGTTCAGCTCACAAATAATAGAAAAAGTGTATCACAGGACTTCAACAAGGATCCTGTTTACTTACACCTGGTGTAAAGATGAGTTTTGCTTGACTGAATCACAAGCAGATGAGTGAGGCATCAGTGTTTTAATTAACTTTCAACCACTTTCCCGATTACTTTAAAAGATGGCTGGTGTATGTACGGACATTTCTTGATCATTTGATCTGAGATGTCAAAATAAGCCTCAACTTACATAAAACGGAGCACAGCAGCTTTCATTTTTGCTCTGACAGTCGCAAAACCACTTGAAAAGCTGTGGGTTTGTGTTGATTTATTAGGCAAGGTTTAAATCCCCCCTGGCTAGTACACTTCGACAACGTGTCCCTTAATGTTTAAGAACTGAAGTTGGTGGATTAATGTAGCTTTCGAATGCATTCCAACATAAGATTTTATGCTACAAAATTTTTCAATCAAAAGTGTTTTCAATGGGGTCTGGATGTGGATAAGCTCAAAACCTTTCAGACACCCATTTACAGCTGTATTTAGCACCATCCACATGTGATCAGACTGACAAGAGCTAACACCAGGTGTAAGCGAAGTCTGTGTGTTTGATATCAGATAAGAAATAAGAAGATTTTTCTCACTTGCTTGTTTCTCAGGGGAAACTCATTCTCGCCCGTCTTCAATGGTCTGTAGTACATCCAAACCTCCTCAAGATTATCAGACACAGGCTTAGATATGTCAGAGGATGAATGTCTTTTTGTTCCTGGCTCAGCATTTTCTTTGAAATAAAACGTCGCAGAGGAAGATTCGTCCCTGAAATGAAAAAAAAAATTCATTCCAGGCTCAACGCAAATTGCCTGTAACCAAGGTGTGATGATTTTTAAGGTCATCACTGAGTGTCACCATCACTGCGGTTAGTCCTGTGTTATGCGTCAGTTCACTGGTAAACACTGTTAAGAATGTGATGACCTAGTTTATACTATTGTTTGCACACTCTTCACACACTTTTGACTATTACAACATACAAAACCGTTCATTGACACAGGCCAAGTTGAGTCTCTGAACTGCAATTGTGTGCTAGCGGATATCTCTTATCTCAACATACTGGTCCAGACTGAAAGCAAAACAGCTTTTACAGCTAATAAATTCTGAAAGCAAGCACCTGTGCTCCACCGCAGCAACAATGAAGCCCTGTGAGGCCAGTTCAACACATATGGCAGAATACAATGTCCTGAAAATTCAACACACAGAAACACAGTGAGACTGGGAAAACTGCATCAATTAATTGAGATTATGTCTGCGGATGAATCTTATAATAACACACACCTGAAAGCACCCAGTCCATGGGAAAAAATGATGACAGGATACTTTCCATCAGGTTTGAATGACGCATTCCAGGCTGCTGGGATTTTACATGACCCTAAAATGAAAGGAGAAAAACAACTGATTGTCACACGATAACAGTGGCAACCAATGTTTTCAACCACATCTCAAAGCATCGAGGAAGTGGCAAAGTGGCACAACATTGCCATTTTCAAAAAGCCTCAAGCACAAAAAAAACATAGAAAAAATGTTTACCAAAGAGGTAGTTGAAAATACGTTCACTCAGTGCTCTGTTAATCTTCATAAAGTCTGCAAGGCCATTAAAGTACTCCCTACACGGGACCCAATCAGGCAGCTGAGGATGCTCTGATGCTTGGCACGGATAGTAGATTCTCATGAACGTACCCTTGAAGAGATATAAACATATCTTTAAATCTGCTGATGGCACACAGACAAATGAAGTTCAAGCAATACATGTACACACTTACCTGGACTGTGTGGCCCACCATCAGGTCTGTGCATCCCACTTGATGGGGTCCTTTTCCTGATGGGATAGTCATAGTGTTGTTGTGCCCGCTTGAGTTACCCATTGCGATAACACACAACCAGTTCCACTTCTTAGGAATAAACTGTAAACCTAAAAAGACATAACATTGTCACAGCATGACAAGTCGTGGCAGGTCTGCTGTCTGCTGACAACTGCTCTTTCAGTGCTTTCCAAGAACCACATTTTGGTCTATTAGTCATCTGGAAACTGTCAATTAAAGGAGTTCTCATCTCGTGAGTTCAGTGTGTTTGTCAGTGTAATCGTAACTCCCACTCCCACTGCTATAGCTTACGTAACGAAAAAACAACCTACAGTGTAACACTTTAAAAAGTATGCAAAAACTTTATGAAAATTAGTAAGTGACGTGATAGGAAGTGGCTGTCACAACAACGATAACACTGGCAGTCTGGCACGACCTGTTTGTTTACTGTTAGCATGTTAGCTACTGTTATCACAGTCGTTAAACGGCTTTTGAAATGGACTTGTAATGACTTACCTGACGTTGACTTTGACCATTCATATATCCTCTTGACCAGAGTCAGCTGAACAAGTCTGCCGACAGAACACATCGACGTTAACAGCTATCCATTGAGCTTCGGCTGGAGTTGACAGTGAGCAGGCGGAGCCTCATCCTGACCGCGACTAGACACGTGTGTGTGCATTGAGTCACATATCCCTGCTGATTTTGGATCGGTTTGTCGAAGTGTGTTTGAACAAATCTTTTTAGTGAACGATTCGTCGAAAGGACACTTCGTACTTAAAGGGACAGTCCGCGTTCCTGGATCATAAGACGGACAGTAACACAAACCAATAGCATTCAAGGACGGGGTGTGACGCAGCATTTCATTGGTTGGACTTGATGGACAAACACTCCCCCTTCACTGAACAAACCTTTCAAGTTCAGTTCTGTTCAAAAGTCAAGATTCAAATCTGAAAATGATTCAATTGCGAAACAATTCACTTAGTAAGAACTGACAGGCATATTTCTGCCCTATTTTTGAATAAGTTTATTATTTTAAGATGATTTTTTTTAACTTCATGACCCTTAAATCCATGAAATGGAAGTTATTTATAAAATTGAAGTCATTGAGTAAACTTACAGCGAATTTAATCCATTTAAGAGAGTCAGTGATCAATCGAAAGTCATTCACACAACTCTGTTCCATTAATTTAATACCCT
>CAIGQQ010026964.1:9120513-9204910 GCA_903798035.1 Danio albolineatus | reverse complement strand
GGGGGGGGGGAACTTTAAGGTAAATGTTCACCCCAAAATGAAAATCTACTCACCAGTAGTTTCTCTTCTTTTAATACAAAATATATCTATCGAGAACCAGTAGTCTATACTTTTTTTTTTGACATAAGAAAAATACTAGTAAACTGTCATAAAGTTATCTTGTACATGAACAGCGTTTTTAAAATACAGTAAAAGGTTTTGATAAAATCTGTGCTGTGTGTGAATAGAGCATAAGTACTTCTGGTAATTTTATGTCAATTTACCTGTGTTACTGTGTAAAAGAAAGGGTCTATTGATATCCATTCTCCAACATATTTCTGATTAGCCTACATGATGTAATCCCTTTAACAATATTGTCTTGTCTATATAGTATGCCACTTTTAATATAATTTTAAAACAACCATATTGACTTATCTAATAAAGGGTGCCTGTTTAGGGGTGACACAGTGGTTTAGTGGTTGGCACTGTAGCCTCACAGCAAGAAGATCACTGGTTCGAGTCCTGGCTTCATTCATTCATTGTCTTGTCAGCATAGTCCCTTTATTAATCAGGGGTCGCTACAGTGGAATCAACCGCCAACTTATCCAGCATATTTTTTACGCAGCGGATGCCCTTCCAGCTGCAACCCATCTCTGGGAAACATCCATACACACACATTCCCACTCATACACTACGGACAATTTAGCCTACCCAATTCACCTATACCACATGTCTTTGGACTTGTGGGGGAAACCGGAGCACCCGGAGGAAAACCACGCAACCACGGGGAGAACATGCAAACTCCACACAGAAATGCCAACTGACCTAGCTGGGGCTCGAACCAGCAACCTTCTTGCTGTGAGGCGAACGTGCCACTCACTACGCCACCGTGGCGCCTGAGTCCTGGCTTGGTCAGTTGGTATTTCTGTGTGCAGATTGCATGTTCTCCCCGTGTTGGTGTGGGTTTCCTCCGGTTTGCTCCGGTTTACCCCACAGTCTAAAGACATGCACTATAAGTGAATTGAATAACCTAAATTGGCAGTAGTTTATATATGTAAATGAGTGTGTATGGGTGTTTCCCAGTACTGGGTTGTCATCTGCTGGCACCTGCTGTATAACATGCTGGAAAAGTTGGTGGTTCATTCCGTTGTTGCGACCCCTGATAAATAAAGGGACTAATCCGAAGGAAAATGAATGAATGAATGTATGATGCCTGTTTACAGCACTTTACTTGTATTAAATACTGGACTGCTCTGAGTAGCACAAAATCTTTACTCTGAGTGAAACTGCACATTGTTTCCTGAACACTATTATGGGAGACACGTGTTCTTTGGGTTGTACCAAAACTACTGTCAGTAGTGAGACACTTCATAGCCACATGCAATAAACATGGTCAAAGGCTAAAGTTCTCTTTATATCATTTAAGCAACGACAATATTTTGTCCCTCTCATATCGACAGAATGCTTTTACAGAGACTGCTCATCTTTACAGTGCTGGCTGCAGTACTTCATGCTGTGAGTGAATGATTTATGTATTCATAGTTTACTCTTCATTTCTACAGACTTCTGTACAAATATGGTGTATGGAATTGTTCTGGTAATATGCAGTGTTTGACTGCTATCTCTTAATGCTTTGGGATTTATAATATCCCTAAAATGACTTTCAGGTTCCACTTTCAACTCCTGTCCATGGTAAGATTTATAATTTAAATGTATTACTTACTCTCAAGGTCATTCCCTGTATAACGAATTTACTATTTAGCCGCACCAATTTAAATGTATTACTGTAAATAATACAATTTTAATGGCTTTATCTAAATATAACACTATTTATTCTGCAGAAGTTGACGATGAACCCAATTTTAACCCTTTCCTCAATCTTGGTAATGTGATGCCATTTTTTGTATTGTATTACATGGTCACCTATGTTCATTTGAATCCTGCTGTTTTATTCAAAACATGCTTTAATTTTGGGTTAATGTACAAACCTTTTCACTAAACCAGTTAAATCTTGTATAATTTAAATATCAGGAGCAAAAACCCGGCTGATTGAGGGAGACATAGCCCTACCTGTAAGTGCACAACCAGTCTAATAACTGTGATTTTTTTTACATTTATTCTATCTGTTCAACGGTCTTGTAACCTGTGTGTAATGTATTTGTCCTCACAGCCAGGTCGGATTGGTCTTATCAACACAACATACAGATGGAAGTTCCCTATTCCTTACATTCTGTCTGACAGTCTGGGTACGAGATCAAAATCAAGCAGAAAACTAAAAATGACCAAGTTTTGTTTCATAATAATGATTTGAATTATAAATATATTATTGCTCTTTTACACAGACCTCAATGCAAAAGGTGCAATCTATCAGGCATTTGAAATGTACCGTCTGAAGTCATGTGTTGATTTCAAACCCTATGAGGGAGAGAAGACATACATTAAATTTGAGAAAGGAGATGGGTATGTGCAGTCAAATGTTATATTTTTGTTAACTGCAATTGTAGGCATTTAGTAATGTAGTAATGTAATCGACATTTTGAATAATGTAATCTGATCATCATTACTCCATTACATTTAGACTACTTTTTTGTTATAGATTTTACTATTGTCTATCATATTGATTTTAAGTAGAACAAAATACATCTCATACTTTGTTATTTAAGCACATTTCAAGCAATTTACAGGTTCACCTTCAAAATTTTGCAAGTGTGGCAAATTACATGTTAACATACAGTATGTCACAAAAGTGAGTACACCCCTCCAATTTCTGCAAATATTTATTTATATCTTTTCATAGGACAACACTGCAGAAATGACTCTTTGACACAATGAAAAGTAGTCAATGTAAAGTTAGTTTAGCAGTGTAAATTTAGTGTCCCCTCAAAATAACTAAAAATACAACCAATAATAGCTGAACCCCTGGCAACAAAAGTGAGTACACCCCTTAGAATTTTATTTTAAAGTTAATATTTTGTGTGGCCACCATCAATTTCCAGCACGGCTTTAATTCTGTTGGACATGGAGTTGACCAGAGCTTCACAGGTTGCCACTGGAATCCTCTTCCACTCCTCTATCACAACATCACCAAGGTGGTGGACGTTTGACACCTTGTGCTCCTCTACCTTCCTTTCCAGCACGGAATCTTAAATCATTTACTCACATTTTAAATGTGTTATCTTTCCTCTTAACTTTAGATTTATTTAAATGTTATGCATTGTTTAATCATAAGGTGGTATTCGCCATGCATTTTGTCTTCTCTCACTGCTTAATCAAAGGGCACAGATTAAACAAGACAGGCAGATCACACTACTGGTGATACAGCGCAGACTCCAGAGTTGTCATTTTATGTAAAACTATAATGATTTTATTTTATTAAATAGCTATTTATCATTTATTTAGTAAGATAAAGGAATATGAATGCAACATAGTTAAATCCTTCAAGCAGTTTCAAGCAGTTTATGCAAAATCGAGTACTTTTCAAACCTTGATAATACTAGATTAAAATATTTTCAAGGATTTTTCCAGCACTTGTAAGAACACTGATTGAACATCTATTGTATGATAAACATTACACTAACCGTCACAGGTGTTGGTCTTTTGTTGGAGATCAACAGAACGGACAGGTTCTTTCTCTGGGGCCCGGCTGTGATCATAAGGCTGTGATTGAGCATGAACTGCTGCACGCCTTGGGCTTTTACCACATGCAGTCTCGCCAGGACCGAGATGACTATGTGAAGATCTGGCTTGATCAGGTCATTGAAGGTTAGTTCAGTTGTTTTTCATCATTTTTTAGGTTAAAATCCCAGTGAATGCAAAGTTTTTTAGATGTTAGTATCAGTGGGTTTGCATTAGGGATATATACAGTTGAAATCTGAATTATTAGCCCCCCTGAATTATTAGCCCCCCTATTTATTTTTCCTCCAATTTCTGTTTAATGAAGAGATTTATTCAACACTTTTATAAACATAATAGTTTTAATAACTCATTTCTAATTACTGATTAATTTTATCTTTGCCGTGATGACAGTAAATAATATTTTACTAGATATTTTTCAAGACACGTCTATACAGCTTAAAGTTCGATGGCCGAGAGAGCTTAACGCGCTGCAATTTAAGAAAGCACATGCAATAACAAAAAACACGGGCAAATTAAGAAACGATCTTCGATCTCAATTTGACAGCACACCTGTTACAAATTCTCACAACACAGACAACGGAAGAAACGCGCAGCAAGTTATTCAAAACACAACGGAAGAAAAGGCGCAGCAAGTTGGTGAAAACACAATGGAAATGTGTCAAGAGGACCCAAAAACATGACGGACCCAGCTGATACGGACCCGCCGTGACTGTTGTTCAGTGAAGTGATTGGTGGTCTTTGAAAGGTGTAATATCCTGATTACACGATTCCGTTATCTTTTGTAAATTATCAGTCTAATTAACGATCAACTGAAACATTGCGTTATTAAATAAATTAACTACATCCGTATCTTAGCTGTGTCTGTCATGTTTTTGGGTCCTCTTAAAACATTTCCGTTGTGTTTTCACCAACTTGCTGCGCGTTTTCTTCCGTTGTGTTTTGAATAACTTGCTGCGCGTTTCTTCCGTTGTTTGTGTTGTGAGAATTTGTAACAGGTGTGCTGTCAAATTGATGAAGATCATTTCTTAATCTGCTGGTGTTTTTTGTTATTGCATGTGCTTTCCTAAATTGCAGCGCATTAACCTTTCTCGGCCACCGTATTAATGTGATTTTTAAAGGTTTGACTAGGCTATAGGTATAGGTATGTAGCTATATTTAGAAGATATAAACATCCAACGCTTGCAGTCAGTCATTTCTGCCTAAATGGATCAACATTTTTTTTGATGTCACCTGATACTTCAGTTTCTCAAATCAAATTTTCAGACCAATCAAATGCTCTCTATTATCTGATATGTCCCGCCCCAATTTGAGCTCCACCACTCTCGTTGGCAGAGCTATAATAAAAATTAAATGCTATGTGCTGTTTTTTTCCAAAGGGGAAGAGCTACTCTATATCCCACCCTCTCTTCGTGTTTCAATTAAATTTACATCACTCATTCAACAAAGATTCGCATTTCAAAGCACTTCATGTGATCTTTAAGAGTACTCTGCGTTATATACTGTATATTTCTTTCTCATATCCGTGAAATGTCACATAATGTTTAATTTTCTTTTCTAGGCTTGGAGCATAATTTCAACAAATATGATGACAGTTTTGTCACAGATCTAAATACACCATACGACTACGAGTCTGTTATGCATTATCGTCCATTTGCTTTCAACAAAGACCCAGCAACTCCCACCATCACAACCAACATCCCGGAGTTCTACTACATCATAGGACAATACCTGGACTTTAGTGAGATGGATATTGTCCGACTGAATCGAATGTACAACTGCTGTAGGTTAATAATGTATAGCTTGAATATTGAATGTCAGTGCGTACGTGAACTATAAGTGTTTTGCTCTTCCTCAGCCTCTTCTCTTACCCTGCTGGACCAGTGTGCTTTTGAAAAGATAAACATTTGTGGGATGGTACAGAGTTTGACCGATGATGGTGATTGGGTCCATCTTAAGAGCTCTGCTGGCTCTGAGGATCATACTCTCAGCGGACAATGCAGAGGTGACAAAAAGGCCTGAAATACACATTTCTCAGAGTGGATGCAGTGTGACTAAAATGGCTTAATTGTGATTTTAGATTTAGGATATACTATGTACTTTGACACCTCAAGTGGACAGGCAGAGAAATCCGCTCTAATCGAGTCCCGCATCCTGTATCCAAAAAGGAAGCTGCAGTGCCTTCAGTTTTTCTACAAAATGACGGGGAGTGCAAAGGACAGGCTAGTGATTTGGGCCAAGATGGACGATGGAACTGGAGCAGTGCGTAAATTAAAGAAACTGCAAACCATCTGGGGTAATTATTTTCTTTGTGAACTATACTAGCCTACACTGGTAAAAATAAAGATTCTTTCTTTTTTCTCTCTTGAATTTACTTTGAACAGTACTGTAATAATGAAATCCTCTCTTCATTTACTGTTATAGAATAAGCTGACATGTACTTCCAAAGTTATTTATGGCCTATTGTGGGCCATCAAAATAAAGTGTTAGCAGATATTAAGCAGATAGTCCACTAATACTCTCATTTGCATAGAGCAGAGATGCCCAAACTAGGGCCCGCGGGGCAAAGTTGGCCCATGGTAACCTTTGATTTGGCTCGCCATCCCATCTGAGAATGGTTTAGAGCAGGGGTGCTCAATCCTGGTCCTGGAGATCTACCTTCCTACGGAGTTCATCTCCAACCCTGATCAAACACACCTGAACCAATTAAATAGGACCTGAACAGCACTTGATAATTACAGGCAGGGGTGTTTGATTTGGGTTGCAACTGAAATCTGCAGGAAGGTAGATCTCCAGGACCAGGATTGAGCACCCCTGGTTTAGAGATTATCATTTCAAATTTATTGTACTCTTTTATTTGTTTGTTTTATTGTTAAGCTACAAAAAAAATCTGAAATTAAATGTTGCAGTTTACATGGTGTAAAATGAATCATATTTAATTTAATTTTAATCATATTTAATATTTAATTTAAAAACATACGACATGGATGACAATGCAGAGACTTTGGTGAGCGAATCAAGTCAATGGCAGGTTCTGCTTGACTAGTGTATTCAACATTAAACCCCACTGTTTTATAAATATGATTGTTTATGTTTTTATTAGAATAAGTTATACTTTGAATCGTGTTAACTTATGCAGTTTAACTTTTTAAGTAAAGTTTTCTATTTTTTTTTTAATGAAAAAAAATATGAATTAGGAAATTACACATGGCAGCTTAATGTAAAATAGTTTGGTATAGTTACCTTCAGCCCATGGCTATCAATGATATTCGGTATTTGGCCCTTCATACGAAAAGGTTTGGGCACCCCTGGCATAGAGGAAGGTTTTTGAAGTCAACAGTATGCACATAATTGTTTATCGTAAAATGAATGTAGTGATAAAGTGTGTTTCTTACTCAGCTGATGAAGACAAAACATGGAAGATTGCCCATGTGCCGATGCAAGTTGGGGCAAAATTCCGCTATGCATTCCAAGCAGTGAAAGGCGATTCGGGCAGCTCTGGAGGAGACATATTCATAGATGACATCAGCCTGGTAGAGACACACTGTCCAGCTGCTGTCTGGCGCATCCAAAACTTCTCTAGTATCCTTGAAAAGGCAGACTACAGCACTGTGCTGAACAGCCCTCGTTTCTACAGCCCTGAGGGTTATGGTTTTGGGATTCAAGTTATTCCACTGTCTGGCTACTCTGATTACGCCGGTAACTACACTGGTCTCTACTTCCACCTGGCCAGTGGTGACAATGACATTGTGATGCAGTGGCCTGCTGTGAACCGCCAGGCCACTATAGTGGTGATGGACCAGGATCCGGATATTAGGTTGAGGATGTCTTCTGCTCGTAGCCTCACCACTGACCTGAGCAAAGGTATATGAGGCCAATGGGGGACAGATGATGAGATCAAAAACAATGGGGGGAAACCAGCTTCTTTTAGAAACCAAAATGAAATAGGAGGGTGAAAGAAATTTTAGATCGAATTTTAGTTGAAAGCAGGTATATTAAATTGATTGCAATATTGTTTAAAAATACACACATTCTCTCTCATTTATTATCATATTTTGTGTGGATTTACCTACATCAATTATAAGATAAGTTACAGGATATTTTCAAATTAGTGACTTTGCATTACTGGATCATACTGCTGCTGTTGAACATTTCTATTACAAATTCTTGCAATATTAATTTTAAAGGTGCAATATTGCAATATTAATTGCAATATTAATTTTAATTTTTTTGATGATTGTCTTCAGAAAATTTTTTTGTTGTGTCGAAAGTAGTGATTAAAGTAAATAATCTAAATGTATTCATATGTATTTTTATATTCTGGGTAAGGCACAAGACTAAAAAATGTTCATCCAATCAAAATTTGTCTGGCCGATAATTCCCCTAACTCTGATAAGTAGCCCAAACTGTCTGTCAACAAATGTAGATTTATACAACTGCAAACCCGTTCAAGTAGATCTGTCGTTAAAGTGTACATGCGTGCTGCGTTCATGTGCACACGAGACAGGCACCACGGTTTACTTTTGCTGGAGGAAGGATGACACCATGGCTGAAGTATTTCACAGCTAATGTCATGTTTTAGTCTTGCAAAGCTTATGTAGATTTTGTTGTTTTATGAATAAGTTATGAATGGGAAACACCAATGCTTGCATTTGTGTTTCAGGAGGCATGGCTTTGGACGGCAGGGGAGGGACTGTGTTTCAAAGATATTATGCTAACTAGTTTGCATTTTGGCAAGCTTGTGTAAAAAAAAGTTTTGCATGTTGCTGCGTTCAAGTTCAAACTTGATGATCTCTGATTTGCAAATTCACATCACGTGAATGTGTGAGATCAATAGGAGATTAAAACACGACCTCTATAAAAATACATCTTAAATATGGAGCAATAGTTTGTATATAAGTGTTGCATCATTTTAGTTTTTTTCTTGTTTTTTCTTGCAGCACCGTCTGACAGAATTTCTGACAGAAACTTTTGCGCTGGACCTTGTGCTCTGCTTTTTTTAACTGTTTAATTTAAACTTTAATTTGATCAGTTATCTCAATCATCTGAACAGTAATGGACACTTTAGACAAGACTTTTAAGTGCTGCATTATAAAGCAGCGCAAAATAAATTCAAATGTATTTGTATAGTGCTTTTCACGATAATTATCATTCTAAAACAGCTTTACAAAATATGAACGCTATTAAATTACAATCAATATCAGAGGAGTTAAGGTGTTAAGTATACAGTGAATAATACAATGCTCAAGCATATACACTGTAAAAAATAAAAAGTTGAGTTAACTTAAAATTTTAAAGCAACCGGCTGCAAAGAAATGTTGAGTTTATTGAACTTCAGTGGTTAAAGTTGAGCCAAATTATTTTTTTAAGTTGACTGAAAAGGCTGGTTTAAGTCAATTATACCTTTTTTTTAATAATTATTTTTTCGGGGTTTTCACCTTTAATGGACAGGACAGTATAGAGTATTGACAGGAAAGCATGGGGAGCAGAGAGAGGGGAAGGATCGGCATAGGACCACGAGGCGGGAATTGAACTCGGGTCGCCGTGAACACCGAAGTGCATGTGTCGACGCACTAACCACTACACTCCTTGGCGCCGACAAGTCAATTATACATTACGGAATAATTTGGCACATCTTCAGACACTGAAGCTTAATAAACTCAAAATTTCTTTGCAGCCGGTTGCTTGAAAATTTTAAGTTAACTCAACTTTTTCTTTTTTGAAGATATGGAGAAATCAAAATTTAAAGTCTCCACAAGTTAATTTTTTACTTTCATTGAACAAACAGTTCCAAACATGAAGTTGAATCATTTTTATGAGTAAATTCAACTCTGAGCTCAAAAATATGTCCGCCTAACTTACAATTTTAAACTGAGTTAACAATTTGTAAGTTGGATTTTTTACAGTGTTAGCCTGCAGATATACATTATGAAGTCAAGAATTAGATATATTAGAGGGGGGATATTTCTAACTAACCTGTCCTCCTCAATGTCTGTGGTGGTCATGGCCTTGATGAAGATTGAAATAAACTTTGCAAACATTTTTTCCACAATTTTCATCTTTCCATTGATGTTTTTTAGTAAATAGAGATCAACTGTTGTGGGACAATCCAAAAAAGGTTGGGACCTTTGACCCAAGCGATGGTTATTGGCGAGGACCGTCAAAGGGATGGAATACTTTCATAAAGCACTACGATTTACGCAGACGAAATTACTTGAAAAATGATGACCTCATCATCTTTGTTGATTTTGAAGGTATGTTACACACTACATTAACCCCACCCCTAACCCTAGCCCTCACAGTGAGCGCATGTGTCTGACAGTGCATGTGCAAGTCTGCAGCCAGACACTATTGGAGATATTGTCTAATTGTTTGATTGCATGTGTCTCTTTAAAGACTTAACAAGCCTGATAAACAGTGAAGTTCCGGTTGCTCCAAAGGTTTAAAGGAGAAAAGACTGTGAGTCGACTAATTTAGAGTACAGTAAGTACAGTAATAAAATACACAACTATTATTTTTTTAATACTTATCAGTTTAAAAGGAAAGTTCACCCAAATCCAAAGTCTGTTATTATTTATTCATCCTTCCCTTGTCCAAACCTGTTTGAGTTTCTTCATTCTGTACATTTGACATTTAAATGATATTGTGAAGAAAGCTAACACCCTGTAACCATTGACTTTAGTATTTGTTTTACATATAGTGATGTCAGTTGCTACATGTTTTCATCTTTCTTCAAAATATCAACAGAAAACTCAAAATAGATTTGAAACAAGCGAAGGGTGAGTAAATAATGAGTAAAATTAATTCTTGTGGGTGAACTATCCCTTTGACTACCCTCCTTTTTATCAATCAATGGTTAATTTGCATGTAATCATTTGTTATATTACACACAGTATTATCGATTTGACAAATTGTTTGAGAGAATTTATATTAATCCATCACTTTTCATTTCTCTAAACAGGTGTCAAACTTTAGTCTGAAGAGCTGTGTGGATTGTGAAGAACATGATTATTTGATAACAATAGACGTAATACTGTGCTACTAAAACAGTGTTTGATGTACTGCTACGTTTGAAACATTTTTTAATAAAGTCATCAATTGCCAAATTGCTTTCTGAATTATTCACCTGCATGCATGAACTTTGGTAATCAGTGTTCGCTTAAAAATGTAAATGCGACATAATGTGCTAATCTTATCTGAAATCTCTCTGATATGATATGACTGTATCTATATTTGAGTACTAAGGCTATCCTCATCCCAGTGTCTTGTCCTGCAGTAAACATATTAACTCTACACCTCCCATCTTTCATTATCAAACACACATTAGTCCACTTACACATAAACTTTTGTGCTTTAAACAAAAGTTCTAGTTCAATTCTACAATACATATTTAACCCCTTAAATGGATAGTTTGCCTAAATCTAAAAATTCTGCCATCATTTACTCACCTTTCACTTGTCACAATGAATAATGTTGTGACAAGCAACGTTGACTAAAATGTTGAAAAACAGTAACCATTGAGGTATAGTAGGCAACTTGTTTTTGGAAGTCAAAATGGAAGATATTTACTATGGACATCAGTGGTTACTGGTTTCTAACATTCTTCAAAACATCTTCTTTTGTGTTCAATGGAATAAAGAAACTCATAAAGGGTTGGAAACACACAAAGGAGAATTTTCATTTGTGTTCATTTTTGGGTTCAATATGCAAATAAGGAAAGATTATTATGGTCTGTTTTAAACATTCAATAGACAATAAGTAACACTGCATCTACATGCCAACTAATGATCATTGCAGTATAGTAGACTGCCTTCTTTTTATCTGCTATCTTCTTATTGTGAGTATTATTATTATTATGAGTTTTATTACTTTAAGTATCTTTGCAAGTATAGGTCAACCACTAACGCTAATCAGTCTACTATTACTGTATGTACATGCAATGTTATTTAGAGTCAACAGAATATGTGAACGGGCCCAATCAAAATAAAAACAACTTACTTTTTACCATATTTTTGTTTCAAGAAAAAGGTCCAAGATTTAGAATAAAATGTTTTCTCTGTTACAATACAATAACCAATACAGTAGTAAAAGATAACTTGGGCCCACTTTATATTAAGTGTCGTTTATACCTGTTAACTTACATGGTAATTAGATGTGTAAGTAGTATGTAACTACAGTGTATGTACACATTGGTACATAGTATTTACTTGTGTAATACTGGTGTAACTACACTCATGTAACAACCCACTGAATAGTATGTGTAAGTACAAATGTGTAACAGGACATTGGTAACAACACTAGGGAAGTACACATCTGTAACAAGAATTATGTAAGTGCATTGTGTAACAACAATATGTACTTGCAGATGTTTTGCCACTTCCACACCTGTTTGCAGATTATGTCCTTGTGAACACTGTATGGCAGAACTAATGCTGCATTAGAAGGTTTCACCTTGTGATACCAGTGTACTTGCATGGTAAATCCACAGGAACTGTCCACTCAATATAAAGTGTAAAATGGTCACAAATTACTGTGTAACTTGTAGAAATATCTTCTATGCAACACTTTAATAACAGTGTAGTTACATGGTAACTCCACAGGAACGGTCCACAATATAAAGTGTAAAATTGTCACAAATTACTGTTCATTCATTCATTCATTCATTCATTATCATTTCGACTTAGTCCCTTTATTAATCTGGGGTCACCACAGCAGAATGAACCGCCAACTTATCCAGCATATGCTTTACACAGCGGATGCCCTACCAGCTGCAACCTATCTTTGGGAAACATCCTTACACCCTCATTCACACACATACACTATGAACAGTTTAGCCTACCCAATTCACCTGTACCACGTCTTTAGACTTGTGGAGGAAACCGGAGCACTTGTGGAGGAAACCCACACGACCACTGGGAGAACATGCACACTCCACACAGAAATGTCTGGCTGTGAGGCGATCGTGCTACCCACTATGCCACCGTGGCACCCCACAAATTACTGTGTAATATATAAAACATAATCCTCTGTGCAACTGGTTAACAACACTGTACTTACATGGAAACTCCCCAGGAACTGTCCACCCAATGTGTAAATACTGTGTGTAAATAAATTGTTAATTTTTTTTAATAAGTGTACTTCTAAAATAGTCACCAACTACTGTATAATATAAATCCTAATCCAACACATTATTAACAGTGTACTAACATGGTAACGGGCCTCACGGTGACGCAGTGGGTAGCACAATCGGCTGGGTCAGTTGACATTTCTGTGTGGAGTTCACATGTTCTCCCCGTGGTCATGTGGGTTTCCTTCGGGGGCTCCAGTTGAAGGTGAATTGGGTAGGCAAAATGGTCCGTAGTGTATGTGTGTGAATGAGGGTGTATGGATGTTTCCCAGAGATGGGTTGCAGCTGGAAGGGCATCCGCTGTGTAAAAACATATGCTGGATAAGTTAGCGGTTCATTCATGTGGCAACCCCAGATTAATAAAGGGACTAAGCCGAAAAGAAAATCAATGAATGAATGAACAGTAATTTGTGACAATTTTACACTTTATATTGTGGACCGTTCCTGTGGATTTACCAAGCTAGTTCACTGTTATTAAAGTGTTGCATAGAAGATATTTCTACAAGTTACACAGTAATTTGTGACCATTTTACACTTTATATTGAGTGGACAGTTCCTGTGGATTTACCATGCAAGTACACTGGTATCACAGGGCGAAACCTTCTAACGCAGCATTAGTTCTGCCATACAGTGTTCACAAGGACATGATCTGCAAACAGGTGTGGAAGTGGCAAAACATCTGCAAGTACATATTGTTGTTACACAATGCACTTACATAATTCTTGTTACAGATGTGTACTTTCCTAGTGTTGTTACCAATGTCCTGTTACACATTTGTACTTACACATACTATTCAGTGGGTTGTTACATGAGTGTAGTTACACCAGTATTACACAAGTAAATACTATGTACCAGTGTGTACATACACTGTAGTTACATACTACTTACACATCTAATAACCATGTAAGTTAACAGGTATAAATGACACTTAATATAAAGTGGGCCCGATAACTTCTCTTAGGTCAGATTGTAAAATAAAAACATTTGTTAGCATTGGCCAAATCATGCCGAAGCGACAGCCAACAAAGAGGAATCCGCTTGGTCTTAAAGCCTTTTTCAATGGATTATTTTCAATATTTATGATGGCATAGCAGTCAAAATAGGACAAATGAGCTCATGTATGGGACAACAGGACAAACCCACCCCGACCCCTGGCTACGGGCCTGTATATGATGTATATTGTCAAGAAAAGTTGAAAAAAAAAAAAAAAAAAAAAAAAAAAAAAAACAGATAAGTGGTTAAACTCAAGCTAATTTTGGCTAAATGGGTTTATTTTCCTGTTTTTTGCCCCCTACAAAATATCCACCATAATCATTCTGGTTTATTTTAAGGCTTTTTCTGCGCAGTCCATTTGATTAAAAACTGCTGCTCAAATATACTCTATAAGTGTCTGAATTAGATTGTATGTTTTGCACATCAGATGTGACTCTTTGGTGTCAACGTTTCTCGTATCGATACTGTTGTCGTAAAGAAGGATAAAGATAAAGAAGATAAAGAAGAGAGAGAGATAAAGAGTACAGAAGTGCTGATGCACACAGACGCTTTATTAAACACATGACAGGCCGCTATAACCGCTTCATTCACGTGTGTTTTCGACAGGGTAATTGTCCAAGGCTTTCAGATCAAAGTTCTACTCTGACTTTATTGGTATGTTTGTATAAGTGCGCAAAACATTTTTGTCTTCTCCTGGAGTTAACATGGACTCCGTGTGGAGAATCGGCCTCTTCATCGTACTTCTAGTGCTCAAGGTATTTTTAAAATGTATTATTATTGATATTTTGGTACAATAAGTTTGTATTAGTTAATGTAAGCTCATGCATTTACTAACATGAAGAAACAATGAATAGTTTATTACAGTATTTGTTCATGTAAGTTAACATTAGTTTATGAAAATACAGTTGTTCATGTAAACACGGTGCATTAACTAATGTCAACAAGCGTAAACTTGGATTTAAATAAAGCATTAGTAAATGCTGAACTATGATTAATAAATGCTCTACAAGTATTGTTCAGAATTAGTTCATGTTAGTAAATACATTAACTAATGCACCTTATTATAAAGTCTGATCAACATTTTTACATTTAAATAGCTCTTCTAGCAAACAATCAAGTAAATTATTCATCAAAACTATGATTAATCTACCTTGCAGGCGCATGCCCTTCCAGCACAATATGGTATGACATTAATTATGATGTTCAGTTGAAATTTTGGTCCCACTTTATATTAAGTGTCCTTAACTACTATGTACTTGCATCAAAAAATAAATACAATGTACTTACTGGGTTCATAATGTATATGAGAACACTTGTGGTGCTCTTGAGTTGGGAAAAGGGTAGGGTTAAGGACAAGTTTGGTGGTATAGGTAGGTTTAAGGGTGGGTTAAGGTGTAAGGGATGGTCAACAGTGTATTTACAAATGTAATTACAGAAATTAATTACAGATGTAATTACATACAGGTATTTAATCAAGCATAAGTACAATGTAAAAACATGTATTTACACAATCAGTACATTGTGACAAATTATTAATTTTGGTGTAAGTACATATTAGTTAAGGCAACTTAATATAAAGTGGGACTGAAATTTTATATTAGTATTATTATAGTATTTCTGGAGTTTCTTACAGGTGTTTATGCTTTCTTAAATGTTAGGCGAAGATGCAGATGCAGGTGAATTACGGGAGGACATTCTTGAAATTAATTTAGGTTGGTTACAAACTCATGTAACAAAGTAAAAACCAATAGATCTGTCATATAATGCAGTTTATATGCATTAACATCATATTTTACCCTATATTGGTCATTTCGATAATGTAATTTAATTTACATATTCTAGATTCCCAAAGAGATTTGTTTGAAGGAGACATTGCAGGTGATGTAAGTCTTTCTTTTTATACAAAACAAAATCGTTTGTTTTTATTCTACTTTGATTTGATTTTATTCTATCTGTTGTTTTTATGCTATTCAGTCTCATTGTTGATATTTTGATCTAAAATTAACTCCTATTTCTCAGCTACGAAGAAATGCAATAATTGATGAAAAAGCAAGATGGCAGTTTCCCATTCCGTATATACTCACAGATACATTGGGTAACATTATATTCTCCTGCGGTTAATGCAAAATACTGATTGCCAGCATTAGAATATTCCTAATGCTTGACTTGTTTAGATCTTAATGCAAAAGGAGTGATCCTTCAAGCACTTGAAATGTATCGTCTGAAGTCTTGTGTGGATTTTAAGCCCTATGAAGGAGAAAGCACCTACATTTCTTTCACAAAACTGGACGGGTAAGTAAAATCCAAACACTCTACACTCTAAGATTGTCAATAATATCCCATCTATAACATCAGTATTGCATATTTCTGTTTTTGCCATCATTTTAGATGTTGGTCATTTGTAGGAGATTTAAAGACAGGCCAGAATGTCTCCATCGGGGAGAGATGTGACACTAAAGCCATCGTAGAACATGAGCTTCTCCATGCACTGGGTTTCTATCATGAGCAGTCCCGCTCAGACCGGGACGACTATGTCAAAATCTGGTGGGATCAAATCATTGAAGGTTTGTGGGATTAGAAGTGTTTTTATCTAGCTTTTAAAGAGTCTGGCTGCAAATACACTCATTAAAAATTAAGGAGAACTTTTTTTTGGCTCATTGAAAGGATAGTTTACTCAAATCTACTCAATATTTACTCCTTAAGTGGTTCCAAACGTTTTGGAGTTTCTTTCTTCTGATGAACACGAAAGAAATTATTTCGAAGAAAGCTGAAAACCTCTAACCACTGACTTTCTATAGAAGGAAAAACAAATACTATGGAAGGAATTGGCTACAGGTTGTCAACATTCTTCAAAATGTCTTCTTTTGTGTGTAACAGAAGAAACTCATAAATCTTTGAAAAAGTAAGTACATGATGACAGAATTGTCTTTATTGTGTCAACTATACCTTTAAAAGGACAATAGTTTTCATAGTATAAAGAGTGCTTTAAAATGTAAAGAACCCTTTTTCCTGTAATGACCTGAAATGGAAAGGTCGTATAGATGTTAAAGTATATTTTAAAATAACAATCAATGCCATTTTTAAGATTATTTCCCATTCAGTTTTGTGCACTGCATTGCAAAACTATTTGGAAAGGATGGAATAAGTACAATGCCATATTTCCTTTGTCATTATTGCAGGAAAGGAGCACAATTTCAATAAGTACGAGGATGATTTTATCACTGATTTGAACACACCCTATGATTATGAGTCCATCATGCACTACAGGCCTCTGTCGTTTAACAAGGACCCCGATATTCCAACTATAACCACCACCATCCCTGCCTTCAATAACATCATAGGACAGCGCTTAGACTTCAGTGCGCTTGATCTGGAGAGACTCAACCGCATGTATGAATGCAGTAAGTTATGAAATTTACTACTACTTCTACTTCTTATGAACATTTAGAAACACATGTAAACACATTTAAAAGCTTAATGAGGGTATGTTTACGTTGGTCTATTGAAAACAGAAATGTTTTTCTTTTCATTCGTAAAAAGCTTTGTGTGCAGATGACAACTCAAAATGATCCCTGTTCACAAAGTTCCACAAGAAAATGAAAAAATGTGTTATGAATGTCATGCCGATGTCACTTTGTAAAGAAATACTTCACATCTGCACAACTGTAGTCACCATTATTGTTAAAATCATCAAATACTCACACGTGCCTGTAAAACCTTTAAAGGTGCAGTAGGTGATCTGCCACAATGCTAACCTGTTAGCATAAATCTCTGAAACACAGTCCTTCCCCTGCCATCCAAAGCCACACCTCCTAAAAACACGAGTGCCTGCACCTTAAAGATGACAGCAGAACCCTCTCTCAACACTCTAAAAAAAAAAGGTTCTTAAGTGGTTCTTCAGAAGTTCTTTGCGATATTTGAGGTGCTATTTAGCACTTTTACTGTGTAAAGAACCTTTAAAGCACCATAAAGGTTCTTCAGTGGTTCTTCAGTGGTTCTTTAAGGTGGTCAGGGTGCTATTTAGCACTTTTACTCTGTAAAGAACATTTAAAGCACCATAAAGGTTTTTCAGTGGTTCTTCAGTGGTTCTTTAAGGTGGTCAGGGTGCTATATAGCACTTTTACTCTGTAAAGAACATTTAAAGCACCATAAAGGTTTTTCAGTGGTTCTTTGGGGGGTTTAAAGTGCTATATAGCACCAATACTACTGGTAAGCACTTGTTCTTATAGCTAATTCTCATAACTCTTATGCCGGTTTTATTTGCGGAAAGGGTAAAGTAACATAATGAGCACCTTAAAATATAGGTGCTATATAGCACCATTTGACAAAAGTACTATATAGCACCTATTTTTTTAAGGTGCTGTATAGCACCAAAAAAGGTTCCCCCCTCGTTACGACCAAAGAACCAGTTTTGGTGCTATTTAGCACCTTTTTTTTTTAGAGTGAAGTGTTGAGCTAAAGCAACGAAGTAGTATGGTGAACAATATAGGGAGCGTGTCACAGGTTGTCATTGTTCAAAAATTAACCAATGTGAATAGAAAACCATCTTCACCTCAGTAAAGCTGGCTAGGCAGAATAGCACTCTTTACTGATGTCTAGTTGTTAAACTAAATAAAAAAACTACATTATCCATGCTGGTAAAGGCCCCTTATGAAACTGAATATAGTCACATCAATTGATCGCTGGAAGTTTTCAGTGGCTAAAAAACACTTCTGTGCATATAACCCATTCTAACAACACAACCCACATAAGCTTTACGTGACTAAAAAAAGTTTTAAAACATAACATTATCTGTCTAAAAGAAATGGTTCAGCCATATTGTCCAGTGTGTAAAAGGAGCTCCAATGTTGATTTGGGATTTTAAAAAGTTTTGATTCAGCAGGTTTTTACCGCTCACTTTTGCTCTCTTGCTCTCTCGCTCTCTCTCTCATGAACGCGCAGCACGTGTATTCTCAAATGGCAGATCTGTGTGAACAGAGCTCAAATCAGAGCTTAAATCAACATTTATTGACAGACAGTATGAGCTACTTATCGGAATTATGGGAGATGTTGGCCTGACACTATTTTAATTGGATGAACATTATTTAGTCTTATGTCTTACCCAGAATATAAAAATACATACAAATACATTTAGATCATTTACTTTAATCATTACTGTAGGATAGTGAAGAGACTTTCAACCAGCACAACAAAAATGTTTGTGAAGACGATCACCTACTGCACCTTTAATATACATGCGCATGCCCGTTTTTCATTAACTTGCAATTTTAGCTTACTCAAAGATGTTAATCGTGTGGATATGAAATCTTGAATAAAAAAAAAAAATGTTTACATTTTCATACCAAATCACACAAAAAGTTTGCACTTGATGATGAAATAAGTGTAATAATTCAATTCTACTTTAGTGCAGCTAGTCGACAGTTTTTTCTTTCTTATTTTCATTTAACTTCACAAACTAAACAAAGTAAAATAAAAATATTTAAGTATTAAGAATATTTTAAAATAATGTAAAATATTGTGTGGAGTTTGCATGTTCTCCCCGTGTTTGCGTGGGTTTCCTCCGGGTGCTCCGGTTTCCCCCACAAGTCCAAAGATATGCGGTACGGGTGAATTGGTTAAGCTAAATTGTCCAGTGTATGGGTGTGAATGAGAATGTAAAGATGTTTCCCAGAGATGGGTTGCAGCTGAAAGGGCATCCGCTGCATAAAACAAATGCTGGATAAGTTGGCGGTTCATTCCGCTGTGGCGACCCCACATTAATAAAGGGACTAAGCCGAAAAGAAAATGAATGAACGAATGATAAATATACAACATATGTAACAATAATAATAAAAAATACATAATAATATTCTAATATTACACAAAATTTAAATGTGAAATAACACCTAGTAAACACTAATTAAACTATTCATTAAAAACTGCAGTTTCTCAATGATTTCAATGCTTTGCTTGTATTCTGAATGAAAATTAACATTAATTGTATGTCTAATATTGATTCTTTGTTTCTTTCAGCTGCAACACACACTCTGCTGGATCAGTGTGACTTTGAGCAGATCAACATCTGTGGAATGATTCAGAATGATGAGGATGATGCTGACTGGGTCCAGACTTTGAGCTCTACAGATATAAAAGACCACACACTTGGAGGACAATGCAGAGGTAAGGGGACACTTGAAGAATTTAAACGGATAGTTCACCAAAAAAAAATTAAATGTACTCACTATTTACTCACCCTCACGTGAGCCCAAACAAATTGTTTGTTTTTTCAGTTGAACACAAAAGAAGCTATTTTGAAGAAACCTCTAACCACTGACATAGTAGGAAAAACAAATACCATGGGTTTCAATAGTTATCTGATTGCAGGTTTCTTCCAAATTCTTCTGTGTTCAACAGAAAACAGTTTGTGACAAGTTAAGGGTGACTAACTGATGGCATTTTTTCATTTCCCCGTGAACTGTCGCCTTAAGAATGGAAATAGTTGTATAGCATATAAAATCATGAACAGGGATGATTATTACTGTAAACAAACATGTCTTACTGTCATCAGATTCAGGTTATTTCATGAAGTTTGACACCGATAACAAGACTGAGGGACATACTGCTTTGCTGGAGTCACGGATTCTTTATCCCAAGAGGAACCAGCAGTGCCTTGAGTTCTTTTACAGGATAAGCGGAGAGCCAGGCGACAAACTCATCATCTGGGTCAGAACTGATGATGGAACTGGCAATGTGCGCAAAGTCAGGAAAGTTCATACAATCACAGGTCAGCTATGCCCAAGTGTTACACTTATTTTAAGAAATATGTACTAAGTGGATTCCAATATAATAGAGTGCGATTGTTGCATATTATTATTTTTAGCAATTTTTGAGAGTGTGATCTCAATTAAACATGATGGGCTCTATCATACACCCGGTGCAAATGTTATTTGCTAGTTTCACCTTGACACAAGTGTCATTTTGACGTTTTGCACCACACTGTTTAAATAGCAAATGCATTTGTGCTCATATGTGTGCCCATAGGTATTCTGGTCTAAAAAGTAGGTGTGTTAAGGCGCATTGCTGGCACGTTGCTATTTTGAGGAACTGAAATAGACTGCACAATAGACCAGCTCAAAGCAGGTCTAAAGTCCAGCGCAGAGCGCGTTAGTTGTGCACCTCCTTTACACATTGCTTAATACACACAGGATGTACAGCAATACGCAAACGTCTTTACATTTGAAAAACAATTAAAGGATTAAAATATTACAAAAAATAATCTTTTCTACAAAAATAGAAAAAAAACATTACCTCCACGCCTTCTTCTCGGTGGGCTTTTTTTTCAGTTTATTCATGACAACTTAATTTTGTATAATGTTATTATTAGTAGTAGTAGTAATTACTATACAGTATGCATATTTATATTTGTTATTAATAAAAACAAGCTTAAATTTGCCCACCTGTCAGGTTTTAGACCATATGGGGCATAGCATGTGTGTTTGGATATAACTCTTTTTTTTTTGACCACACTTCGTTATTACTGTTCATTTATTTGTTTGCTGGAAATTAGAAATGAATTTAGAAATCGTTTTGAAACAAATCTTTGTGCTTAACAAACTAAATTAATTACATAGGCTAATGGATGTCTGAGCGTACAACATTGTTTCCTTATCCACAAAAGAGAAAAAAAGAAAGTGAAAGTAAAGGCCCATTGGAGCAAACTCATTCTTCATCCTTGCTGCAGATGATCTGCTTAACTGATTTCTCACAAGTGAAGCATTTCGTTTTTCCACTTGCAAAGTCCAGCATTTAAATAGCAAATGCGCCATGGCATGATGCAACTGACTCTTAAAGGGAATGGGAGATGAGACTCTGGTTTATTATCAAAACACACCCATAACTCATTAAGAGAATAAGCACAACCCTGTTGGACCATGTGCCATGGCGCAAATCATATTTTTCCGTCCTTAAAATAGCAAAAGTGGATTTGGACACGCCCTAATGACTTAGCACCCTGCACTTTAGACTTGGCACCTAGATCATTAAAATAGAGCCTGATGTGTTGTGATAATAATCCTATAGTATTTGAGTGTGTTTTTGTACTGGAACTTTGTCTGACACTAAAATCACTAGATGGGTACAAGTCAAATGATTTGTTCCAAAAAACTGATTCTTCTTTATGAATGGGTACAGTAACTGAGTCATTGACACAAAATAGTTGCTGCATTGAGGCGCTCAAATGCTTTACTGGCAAAATAGTACAATAAAATGAGTAAAAATATTAGGTCTGAATTATTCATTCATTCATTTTCTTTTCGGCTTAGTCCCTTTTTATTAATCCGGGGTCGCCACAGCGGAACTAACCGCCAACTTATCCAGCATTTGTTTTACGCAGCGGATGCCTTTCCAGCCACAACCCATCTCTGGGAAACACATCCACACATTGTCATTCACACTCATACACTACGGACAATTTAGCTTACCCAATTCACCTGTACCGCATGTCTTTGGACTGTGGGGGAAACCGGAGCACCCGGAGGAAACCCACGCAACCACGGGGAGAACATGCAAACTCCGCACAGAAATGCCAACTGGCCCAGCCGGGGATCGAACCAGCGACCTTCTTGCTGTGAGGCGAACGTGCTAACCACTCGGCCACCGTGGCGCCCAGGTCTGAATTATAATTAATACAATTTTAGCTTCTTGTTTATTAAACTATTGTATAAAATCCACATCACATTCGCTATATGGGAACATGACACTCTTTCTGATGTCATATTAAGTACATCATACTATTATTATTATAAAATATACATGACTTACTGTATATACATTATTTGTTGAAGAAAGAACAAAAGACAAAAGTTCATAAAGGAATATCTTTGACCAATAGGAATAGTCTGCTTTAATATCGTGCTTGTTTCCCTGCAAATTACTAGTTATATTATCTCTGTAATCTATTAATTTGACTATATTACATGAAGCAGTTATTAATATCAACACTAGAATTAGTTGTAAAGCTGCTTTGAAACAATATGTTGGTTATCTTGAAAAAATATATGTTATGTGGAAATTTGACTTAAATCACTGCCATTCATCTCTTTTGATATCACGAACTCAAACCAGACCGCTGTGGGTGTGAATTAAACATTGAATACTGTGCATTTCTTTGATTTGATTAGGCAATGGAGATGACTCTTGGAACATTGCCCAAGTCACTCTGAATGTTGAGGAAAAATTCCGGTACTTTTTCCAGGGTATTGTGGGCCCCAACAAAACATCAGGGATCTTTATAGATGACATTACTCTGACTGAAACATCATGTCCAAACACTGTCTGGAGGATCCAGAACTTCACCAACCTCCTTAATACTCTCCCACATGATGCCAAAGTTCAGAGTGGACGTTTTTACAACTCTGAGGGTTACGCTTATGGAATTAATGTTTATCCAAATGGCAGGATAAATTCATCGAAAGAGTTTGTAGGGATTACGTTTAATCTTTTCAGTGGTGAGAATGATGCAGTACTGGAATGGCCTGCAGTGAATCGGCAAGTCACTATTACAGCAATGGACCAAAATCCAGACGCAACACTTCAAATGTCCAACAGCAGAAGCTTTACCACTGGTGCGTATCTATCTATCTATCTGTCTGTCTGTCTGTCTGTCTGTCTGTCTGTCTTTCTATCTGCATTTTCATTTTGCAGCACATAGGAATTCATGAATAATTAATGAAGCTCAATGAATCATTAATTTAGATGCTGACATGCGGTGGAATAAACCATCTACGTCTGAACAATATGACGATAATTGCCGATGCTTCAGAGGACCAGAGTTTGGCTGGGGAACATTCATCTCTCATGATCAGCTCCGCAGAAGAGATTTTCTCAAGAACGATGACCTGATCATCACTGTCAATTTTGATGGTGAGAATTTAAAAGTGGATTCAAAGTGTTAAAAAAATGAAAATTATTTTATTAATTACCCACACATTTGAGAGCATCGGTTACTAGATGAGTCTCGCATGTGCCTGTGTTTGGTGCATCTTGATTGAGATGTTACAATGTGACATGGAGATCATGTTTGTACAGTCATATGCAAGCCAGTAAATGACGGTGCGAGTCAGGCTTAAAGAAATAATTCACCCAAAATTGTAATGCATGAACTATTTTATCTAGATTTTTTCATAATTGCTGGAGGCTAACGATGAAACTGAATTTCGATTAATTGCACAGCCCTAGTTACTATTATTGTCCAGAATAATTCAGTAGTGAACTTGATTTTAAGTAACTTACTCTTAAATTGGAAAAGTCACTTCTTCGGTCTGAGTCTAAGTCTATGTCCATTGAAACTTGCACAATAAGTCTAGGACTGAAAAAATTCCTTACAATTTTGGTGCTGCAAGCATCTAAACATAGCTACAGCCACACTGTCCATATGTGTTTCAGAGAGGAAGGACTCAAGTGTAATTCAAGGACTTGATTTACCACCTTTCTGCATGTCTAGGTTAATGAGAGTTGCCGAAGCATTATTTTATTTTGTAGGGAACTAAGTTATTGATGGGACATTTCAATAATTGGTGGATGGGAACATGTCACCTCAGTCAATGCTAACATTTCCTACATTTCCTGGTGAACACAAAAGAGGTCATTTTGAAAAACGTTGGACACCTGTTATCATTGATTTCCATAGTGTTTGTTTTTCCAACTACGGAAGTCAATAGTAACAGGTTTCCAACATTTTTCAAAATATCCTCTTTTGTGTTCAACAGAAAGCAAAAAACTCATGTATGGAACAACTTAAAGGTGAATAAATAGGGAGTGTATTTTATTTTTAGGTGAACTATTCCTTTTAAGGCATCGATTTGCTGCTGTTAGTGCTGTATTAAGGTTTATCAACTAGTAGAACCTACGTGTACCTAATGAAGTGACTGGAAAGTGTAAATTCATGTTAATTGTTAAAAAATGTGTTTTCCCCTAACCACCAGATTTGGCACATCTTGTAAAATCTGAAGTTCCAACCAAAGTCTCGAGCAACCCCGAGCCTGCAGAAGAACCCATTGAGAGACCAAAAATCCGACAACCAAGAGCGATCAGTGACCCGTGTCAACCAAACCCCTGCCAAAATGGAGGAGCATGTGTCACACATAAAGGGAAAGCAACCTGCAGGTGAGTGCACCAAAATCTGAACACTATCTCACTGTATGTGAGAGTCATGAAAGTAAGGGACCACCGGATTGCCATGCATTAAAGGAGATTGCATGTGTGTGCATGTAAATGACTCGGGCATATCTAATAGCTCATATAACATGTAGCTACTTCTTTGCAAATGGTCTTGGTGCATATTTAAGAGTTGACTAATCCCCATAAGCTCCCTGGTGATGAATACATTGATGTCCACGAGATTACGCAGATGAATGAAGAGATGAGTGAAGACACTTATTCAACAGACCATAGAATAAGTAGGGGATAATCAATGGTTTGCCGTGCGTTTTTTAAAAGAATTTTAATGCACAAGGTGGAGCACAGCCTTTAGGGTGAGGCTGATGTAAAGCTTCTCTTGGCATGGAGGTGTTCCCAGAGCTGTCGCTGACTGCCTGGAGCTCAATATCCAAATACACTAAAGCAAACCTTCAAATACAATTTTAAGTCAATTTGACTTTAAAATAACATCATTTTCTTTTGAAACACTCTTAAAACTTGATTTTGTGGCATAATAGATCAGTATTTTTCTAAATTTGCTGATTTCCCATTTGCCATTAACCATACTCATTGGTTTCCTGTGCACATGTGAGTTGCACATTTGGGAGAAGTGCATTTATTTCAAACTGTAATCAAAACTGGAACTACCTGTGCGTTAAACGATTTTAATGCACACCCTCCAGCCAATCAGAATCAAACAGATCATGCAATAATGACAGCTATGTGTTGTCTGCAGGTGTGCCTCTGGCCAGGCTGTTGTGTACACAGGAGACACTTGTGAGAAACAACACATTGATGGAGGAATTATGGGAGTTTTAATCGGCGGTGCTGTTGGAACTGTAGCACTTACTGTTGCTATCATCGCAGTGATCTACAGGCAGAAGTAAAGCTAATTTATTGTTGATATCTGAATATCATCATTCAGTAAAACGCAACGTACTTCTTTAAAGAATCAGAGTACAATAGTCTGCTCAAGATTGATTTTTTATTCAGAATAAAAGTTGTGTTATCAACAATCTCGTCTCTCTTTTTTTCCACATCCCTTCAAAAGAAACAAGGAAATAGGTCTAACAAGAGAAAAACCAAAACAATAATTTGTCAAGCTGAAGAGGGGTGTTTATATGTATTAAATTCTCTTTGGTTCATCAGATATTCTGTCCCAATTTCTAAATAGCGCATAGAAATCAATGTCACAGTTCCATATGTTTCGCAAAGCAGAGCTAAAACTAAACATATCACAATCAAGTTAAGTGACCATATTTTATATTGCCTTTATCAGATGTACAGCATTGTTTTAAATAAAATACAACAACAATCAGGGTAGAAAACTATAGATTATTGCTACATATATACAGCGGCACTTATATTGTTAAAAACACAAACATGACCATGTATTATATTTTTTGCATCCGTTTTTCATCAGTTGTTCCTAAATGTATGTAGTACTGTGGATGACCACAGCCAGTTCTTTGTTCCAAACATGATAAAGTCTTTTAAAGTACAATAAGTACTTTTAGGTCTTCACCAAGCAGTTGTGCTGCCTCGACTATTTGTGTTGCTTCTGTGAGTTCAGAGGTGAATTGGTGTCCTGCAATGTTTTAAATGCTCCTTCTGTGATGTGAGTTGAAACAGAAAATACATTAAAGAGCTTTCGTTTGAAGATTTTTTTTTTTTTTGCTGCTTTTGAAGTTGTTTAACAAATAGTGAGCCCAGCAACACTGTTATTGATCTAAACTCAATCAATGTTAAACCATTTTTTAAGCTTCTGTAGAACTGCTGTATAGCTAAATTACATTTCTTTAATTCGATTAACTAATAATGCTGACACATTTCATCTAAATTTGAACTGAATAGTCCTGAATATTTAGAAAATCACCTTCTCTGCTTTACAGTGTTATGTATATTCGAAGTAGTTTTAGTAGCGACCGATTTTGTAACATTAATTTAGGTTATTTTGCTATTCATTACTATGAAGATGCTTTACAACAGACTTTACTGTATAACCTGCATATAATATAATATAATAAATATAATGTAATATAATAAATGATTGTTTGAATACATACCTTGTGTGCATTTTCTTGTATGGATCATTTATTTTGCAACTGATGTTGTTGTGCCTTGTTCTTTTGCTGATTTCTAAGGAGTGGTAATAAAAATATTAATTTTAGAGATTTTTTTTTTTTTTTTAGAATATTCCAATAAAAATATTATATATATATTTTTAACATTTTTACATGATCTAAAAACATTGTAGCTGTTATAACAAGCACACATTTTATGCTATTTTTATTTTTTCATTTTTTTCTGTGGTATGGCAGTTAAAAAAAAAAATCAATTTCCTGGAACTTACCCCCACAATTATTTTCAATATTTCATCTCGGACCTGAAGAAAAAAATTAAATTAATAAAAAAAACATGTCAGTGTTCTATGGTCCAAACTAAACAAAACTGAACTGCTACATGGGCGTCAATTCCAGTTCCTGGAGAGCCACAGCTCAGCACAGTTTAGTTCCAACCCTGCTTCAACACTTTCAAACAAGCCTGAGGGACACATAAGTTTGATCAAGTGTGTTTAATTAGGGTTGAAACTAGACTGTGGAGAGCTGTGGCCCTCCAGGAACTGCAACTGACACATGTGTGCTATGATATTAAAGGGATAGTTGAAAATTCTGTCATCAATTACTCAAATTCATGTCTATTTAACTCAAGATATTTTGCATGAAATTGGAGAGCTTCCTCATACTCCATCACCAGTAAAGATCTCGACTCATTTAGAAAAGTACCAAAAAACAGTTAAAACAGACTATATGTCTTCTGTGGTTCAAGCTGAATATTATCAAGCTACGAAAATACTTTTGTGGACATGTAAATAATAATAAAAAAACAATTACTTTATTCAAGTTTCTTTATCTCAGTGTCAGTGTAGGGTATGCAATAACATGAGCGATGTGCACTGATGTACACAACCTGAACAAAGCCTAACAAATAATAACTTGACTTCTAGTTGATCATTTGTAAAAGTGGCAGAAGGTACATTTGAACTGCATCCCAATCATCACAAATACTGCAGGAGAAGATTTATTGGATGTCATGCGGATCATGAACCCAAGTTTCTCATAGAAATCAGTCAAGTTTAGTTAAGGAAAAGTCATGGTTTGGAGATACATTGAGTATAGGGATGGGCAAGAGATCTGCAGAGTGGATGGTAACATGAACAGCCTGAGGTATCAAGACATTTGTGCTGCCCATTACATTACAAACCACAGGAGAAGGCAAATTCTTCAGCAGGATAGCGCTCCTTCTCATACTTCAGCCTCAACATCAAAGTTCCTGAGAGCAAAGAAGGTCAAGGTGCTCCAGGATTGGCCAGCCCAGTCACCACACATGAACATTATTGAGCATGTCTGAGGTAAGATGAAAGAGGAGGCACTGAGCATGAATCAAAAGAATCTCGATGATCTCTAGGAGTCCTGCAAGAACGCTGTCTTTTCCATTCCAGATGACTTTATTAATAAGTTATTTGAGTTTTTGCAGAGATTTATGGATGCAGGCCTCCAAGTTCAAGGGAGTCACACACAATAATGATTATTTTTCTACTGCATCATGACACTGTACATGATTTCTGTTAGGTGACAAGACTTTTGTCTAAGCAAAGTCAGACCTTCCTCTCCTAATTAAAAATTAACAACCAAGGCATGATCATATTTTTATATTTCGGTAAAAAAAGGCATAATCTAGAGGCCTTTGCCTTTCATATAAGCCACTTCTTATACCAAATGATCAACTAGAAAACAAGATATTATTTGTTGTTCCTAAAACTTGGATAGGCGACAAGACTTTTGTCAGGTAGTGTACACCCCATATTCCAGAGTGCAACTTCCTTTGTTTGAGCCACAGCACAGGCCCATATGTGTCATACTTAAGCATCTCAACCGCGTGACACCACAAAGAGCACAGAGCTCTCATGAATGCACCCTAAACTGACACTGAAGAAAAGGAGTTGAAAAAAGTCAATAATTTATTCATGTGAACACAAAAGTATTTTCATAGCCTTTATTATATTCAGATTGAAAGACTGAAGGCATAAGATCTGTTTTGAGGATTTTATTTGCATATTTTTCGGGACTTTGAAAGAGTCAGGACCATTGCTGTCTATGAAGGATGAGGGAACTCTCAGATTTAATCTAAAATATCACCATTTGTATTAAGTTGAACAGAGGTCTCAGTTGTTTGGATCAACATGAGGGTGAGTAATCAATAACATTATTTATTATAAAAATAATAAAAATAGCAATACCTACCCTTTTTTCTGCAAAACATCCAGTCAACAAGATGAAGAAACCCTGGAAGGTGTAAATGACACAGAAGCATGAGGTTATACAAGCATAAATATATTTGCTGTACTTTTTATAGTGATATAATCTGCACAGAGGAATAGGGGAATACCTGCAATGAGTTGAGAATGGTGAACAAATAATTCACTAAGTATGTAATAAACTGTGAAGAGTCATCTATGAGAAACACAAAAAGGCCCAGAATCCACGTCCCACCAAAAACAGGTGTGAGAAACAGTATGACTTTGATGATGCTTTTTGCCGCATCTTTATCCCCCTTTTTGTTCGTCTCAGCTCCGGACGGCTTTAAAACGGTTGCTATGACCACCAGCATGGAACACATGTTCACCAGCACGATAGTCCCCACTGGAAACAGGAATGCGTGGATGGATCCCTGCATGGGCGACTGATAGGTGAGCCAGCAGGTTTTGGAGCTATAATATGGGATGCTAGTTGCTTCTTCGTAGTACACATACGTAACCGCCACAGTCACCGTTGGACAAAAATAGCCAATGGTGAATCCTAGGATCATGTACACCTTTTTCCCAATGCGGCTGAAAACGAAAATGAGCTGGTGGACCAGCATGATGCTCAGACAAAGCATCCAAAAGAACATGGCCAGGAAGAAGTAATGCTTCGCCACCACCAGAACAAGGCACAGGGTTTCATTTAGGATTGATGGGAAGGAGGAAGCTAAGAAACTGCAGTCAGCCAATAGCAAAGAGAGAGCGATGTTGACGAGTGCGGTGTGCCGGAAATGGGAAAGATTGGATTTGACCACGGCGGACCAAACCAGGAACTCAATGATGATGTAGGCCAAAAGAGAGCATATGGAGACACCCAGTCCGATGTATGTGATCTGATCTAGAAAGGGCATGCTTATTGGGTACTTGGACATGAGCATGGAGAAGGAGGTCAGATGGTTGCACTGGCAGAAGCCTTCACCTCCATGACCCTTAACGTACACGCAGCCCTCGTCTGACCATCTCTCTTCCGAGACGTTCCAGAAAACACATTGCATTGCGCCATTGATGCCTTCATCGTTGGGAAAAGCCAGTTTGATGTTGACTGATGCCTGAGTGTTATTCTCAACTGTGCTGGATACGACTATGCTAGGAAAGATTGAATTCTCGTAGCCCACCTTTGGCAGAAGATTAGCCAAGCTCTGTAGTCCTACCGTTTTCACCATATCTGCTGTTGCGTTCACCTCAATACCCACGTTGAAAACGGTTTTATTGCAACCGGAGCCACCTTTGCAGACCTGCAGCTGGATGTTTGAGGCATTGTAGCCATCGCTGGTGTTTATTCGGATGCTTTTCACAAGGCCTTCAACCGATGACAGATACTGGCTGGCCAGCGCCCCACTCTGTGCCTTGTCTCCCACTTCCCAGGATCCGTTCAATATGCTGCTGGCTGATTCCAGGAAGTCCTTCAAAAGAGCAGAATTTTGAAATGTGGGAGAGTATTCTGATTATGTTCTTATTTCAATATTTTAACTTGATCAGAATCATGTCATTGTGCTTGGAATATAGATTTTTCAAAATGTCTGAGATTAAACATACATGTTTGCTTTATGGAAGAAGAATCCTAAGCTCACTGAGGATGCATTGTAATTTATAAACAACATTATAAAAACAATACAATTACAATTTCAAATAGCATCAAACATGTTTAGAAAGTCCAAAAAAATAGGTTTTTGTGCATTTTTAATAACAATAAACAATAATAAGCCACTGAGGTGATGTTGGTGTTATATTCCCCTTGGTTCATTTTTGAGCAATGACAACCTGTGACGCCGTCCCTATATTATTTACCATGCTACTTTGAATATTAGGTCTGAAATAGCATGCAAGTATGGTTTAGTAATAAGTGTAATTCCTGCACCCCGCCAGCCAAGCACTAAGCACACAGTAGTCGCTTTAGGACAAAGCACGTGAGAGAGTGAGACCAGCGATCCTTGCATGTATGAAATATTGCACATTATAACAAGTTTTGCTTGCTGCACAACTGATAACGTTGTAGATATAATAGTTTTTGTTGGGAATTGTAGTATTATAAAGTACTATAAAGTTTTCTAACTGGTGAATGACATGATCTAGTGGGTCTCTGTCATCTTTAAGGTGTGCGTTTGGGATTTCAGGAGATGTGGCTTTGGACGGCAGGGGAGGGATCGTGTTTAAAGGATTTCATGCTAACAGATAATATTTAGACAGATCACCTACTGCACCTTTAAAGGGTCACGAAACACCAAAACACATTTTTGAGCTGTTGACAGTCATATACTACGCTGATATAAACACTATTACGACACATATAATTGACTAAAAAGTGAAAATTGATTGTTTTTGCGTTATTCCGAGCAAATTCGTTCTTCCGGTTTGAAACGAATTTTTGAGGCTGCGTCACGCCTATGATATCTATGCATATGCTCAGGCGTGCACAGTGGACGCCTGTCCTGACGAGAACACTCTGACGTCTCTGCGCGTGCGGCATTAATTCATGAGATAGCCTTTGTTCAAGCCAATCAGCGCGCTTTATTGTGTATGCGGTGCAACTCATTAATATGCACGAGAGCTTCGAAGACTGTGTGTACGCGTTGCAGTGTCCAGACGGCAGGGACTCCACGTTGTGCTTCCAAAACAAGTGGAAGAAGGAGATGCAGGTCGCCAGTGTTGTTTATGTGCTGCAGTGAAGGTTTAGTCTTCATTTCCAGCTATGAGAGCAGCTGGACTCACACGCGCGCGCAGCAGAAATGCGTCTGTAAGAAACTTTTTTTTTCACCCGAGAGCTTTCCGCATCTGGAAATGGTGAAATCGGGATTTGCCGCTCGTCTCTTTTTAAAACAGATGCCGCTCCAGTTTATGTGGATTTTTCTAGTTTACAGATTTGGTAAGCTATCAGTGCTCTTTGTTTGTTTATTCAGATGGCAAAGTTAGTTCGTAGTTATTTAGTAGTTCGTAGAGTTTATAACTCTGTCAGTGTTTAAAGACAGACCTTTGTCAAAATGATGAACTGTTACTGAGTTTACAGTACGTTAATATCCGTACAATATTAAATACTGAAAGATCCGCTGTAAATTCTGCTCTCCGAGTGTAAACACTGCAGTCAAACAATTGCTTTTGTGTAGAATTTTCGCCGCATTTTGTGACAGGATAGTCTGCGGTAGTGATGGGAAGTTCGGATCATTTTACTGACTCGGATCTTTAAGTCTCGTTCATCAAGATGAACAAATCTTTTTTTGAGTCATTTCGTTCATTTCGTTCAATTTGCCAATATATTAATAAACTGTTACGAATTGCTTCCAAACACATGTACAACTAGCCCAAATGTTGATCACACTACAAACAAGTCATAAATATAATGCTATAAGTGAAAATAATCATTCACTGTTTGCCTGCTCTTTTGTCTATGAAGATATTTTTGCCTCTTTGCTCAGCTCACCTCTTCATGTCTTCAAATTTCAGTGGTTCGTTAACGTCACACGGACAGTCCATATAATCTCAACCAATGTACACAGTCTGAGCCGAAAGGAGCCATGACTAGTTCACCTTTCGAGTCTTCTGGTTCATTCATCACGTGACAAAATGTATAGAGACATGACTCAGACCAAGGACTCAGGGGGTGAACGGGTTAAATCTCTTTCCGGCTCTAAATGCATACGATTGGCTTCTGTGTCTTTCACGTGTTAAACGACTCGGACCGAGGACTCGGGAGGTGAACGGATCAAATCTCTTTCCGGCTCTAAACGCATATGATTGGCTTTTGTCTTTCGCGTGATGAATGAATTAAAAGACTTGAAAATGAACGAAACCTGCACATCTGTGCGCAATCTGCGCATGCGCGGATGAACGAATCACTCCCTGAGAGGACTCGTCGTTCCCGAGTCATATTAAAGATTCATTTAAAATGAACGAATCGTTCAAGAACGACCCATCACTAGTCTGCAGAGGGTTTTTATTTCTCCCCTACGCCGTGCGGTATCAAACACTCCATTGAAACAACACTCTTAAAAGTTTCTCACACCTCGTTTGTCACGGGGACATGCAGGAAATGTTCCTGGATAAAAAGTATAAGTGCCAAACTGCAGTTAAAGTCGACAAATTAATAATTTGGCTAATAATTAGATGACTGATGTCCATGTAAACAGTCACTGTCTTTCTCCCCTGCGTCTGTGTGTGTGCATTGCTTGTTTGAAAATGAGTGCGTGCACAAATGGAAACTCCCATCTTAATGCAAAACCTTTCCTCATTCCCTCCCCTTACACTCCCACCTAAACAGAGCTAGACACACCCACTTTCCTGAGCTTTTCCAGACTATAGGTGTGAAAACACCCAGCTGAACCAGGGGGGTTTCGTGGCCCTTTAAAGGTGAACTGTCAAAGGTGAGTAAAATGGTTGAAATACTTACTGGAAGAAGGTTCTCGCCTAGTGGAACATTGACTGATGCCGCCTTCATAGTCTGGAAAACATTAACTGCAGTGCTGATGTCTCCAAAACTATTCTCACCATCCTCTTCGCTTGAGGTGTTGTTTTTTAAACTTTGAAAGATGTACTGTGCGCCCCCTTGTGTTGCTCCAAGTCCTTTTTCAAAATCCTGAAGGGAGATAAAAATGAGACTTTTTGAAATGGAGTGGCATAGTTGTGTCTTGAAGTTTTCAGGTGGCTCAGCATGAGTCATGCCTTCTACATTTGCATACCGAAGCTTGTGAAGCTACATTGGTCAGGAATGCTTTGACACACAGAGAAACTTCTTGGCCCCATGTTTTTCCATTGCATTTGCGTGTCAGTGTGCCTTGTCTCCCTGTTGCGGTGCAATCTATTACAGCTGTATCATTATTCTTGGTTTTTGGCCATGTTCTGGTAGAAATGCTCTCTCCTGCACAAAAGAGGTCGTTGGCTACAAAAAGAAAAACAGTTGAAAGATTAGTTGCTTTACTTTAGTAATCATTTTAACTAGTTGAACATGATTTTCAGTAGGCCTACTTACGGTAAATGACTGAAACGCTTGCTGAGAAATTTCGCTGCTGATTTAAAGAGTTGACTAAAACGCAGCTGGCCGTGAGGGAAGGGGGTTTTCCTGCTGCCAGACAATTAACATTGAAATCTGCCGAATACTTGATTAAACCATTGCTCTCTGGAAAACATTGTTAATTTTTTATCAGTGTTTGCTTCAGGTTATGAGTGCAATAAACAGTAAACATATGTAATCTGGAAACATTCAAAAAGTATGGATTTTTTAAAACGTAGCTTATTACATTTGGATTAGTTCAATGTTGCCAACCTAAATATGTTTTTTACATTTACAATACATTTTTAACACCTTTTTGAAATTTGATGTATTTATTTATTTGTTTTAGGAATGGTACAAAATTTGTAATATTTTAGTACTTGCCATGTGAACACACACACATGCAAAAAATTTAATGGTCCTGAAAAAGCATTCTCACTTTAAAAAGCATTACACAAAGTCAAAAGCATTACACAAAGTCAAAACAAATGAGAAATGAATTTAAACTAGCAAAACTGTTTGGTACTGGCCATGCAAAATGTAGCTGAAAAGGTCAAACACAATTTATGCATAAGTTTTAGAGAAAAACACGTTTTGTACAATCTGTACTTCACATTCGTTTTTAAACTGTTCACTCACCGGCCACTTTATTAGGTACACATGTACAACGCTCGTTAACGCAAATTTCTGATCAACTAATCACATGACATCAGCTCAATGCATTTAGGCATGTAGACATGGTCAAGACGATCTGATGGTCAAACCAAGTATCAGGATGGGGAAGAAAACTGATTTAAGGGATAAATGTGGCATGGTTGTTGGTGGATTGGTCTGAGTATTTCAGAAACAGCAGATCTACTGGGATTTTCACGCAAAACCATCTCTAGAGTTTACAGAAAATGGTCAGAAAAAGAGAAAATATCCAGGGAGTGGCAGTTCTGTGGGCACAAATGCCTTGTCGATGCCAGAGGTCAGAGGAGAATAACCAGACTGGTTCGAGCTGATAGAAAGGCAACAGTGACTCAAATAACCACTCGTTACAACCAAGGTATGCAGAAGAGCATCTCTGAATGCACAACACGTCCAAGCTTTAGGCAGATGGGCTACAGCACCAGAAGACCACACCGGGTGCCACTCCTGTCAGCTACGAATAGGAAACTGAGGCTACAATTCACACAGGCTCACCAAATTTAGACAATACGTTGCCTGGTCAGATGAGCCTCGATTTCTGCTGCATATTGTAATAGTATGGGGATATTTTCTTGGCTCACTTTGGGCCCATGAGTATTAATTGAGCATCGTGTCAACACCACAGCCTACTTGAGTATTGTTGTTGACCATGTCTATCCCTTTATGACCACAGTGTACCCATCTTCTAATGGCTAATTCCAACAGGATAACATGCCATGTCATAAAGTGCGAATCATCTCAGACTGGTTTCTTGAGTCAAATGGCTTCCACAGTCACCAGATCTGTATCCAATAAAACACCTTTGGGATGTTGTGGAACGAGAGATTTGCATCATGGACGTGCAGCCTACAAATCTGCAGCAACTGCCTGATGCTATCATGTCAATATGGACCAAAATCTCTGAGGAATATTTTCGGTATCTTGTTGAATCTATACCATGATGGTTTAAGGCAATTCTGAAGGCAAAAGGAGGTCCAACCTGGTACTGATAAAGTGTAGCTAATAAAGTGGCAGGTGAGTGTAATTTTCATAACTAGAAACTTTTTTTCCAGTTAACATATTATAATTTATTATGACAACTGCATAAATGCACCCCCCCCCCAAAAAAAAACAATCCCCCTAAAAATAATGAAATAAAAAATATATACTACTGAAGTGATATACATTTCAACATCATTCAAAAACAGTACTACAGGGTTAACAATGTTATTGTAAATTGCTCTATATTATAAATTCTCTCAAGTAAATGTTTATATTAGTACAAACTATTTGTGACTTGAAGCCTAGACAGATTATGTTTGCTTTATGAAAATAACGAAAAGTGTCACACACTATTAAATTAAATTCATAAAGTAATTGTAGGCTTACCTGATTTAGTTGGTGAAAGATTTTCCGTACTTCCGAGTTTCAGTTGGGACTTGTAAGTTTCAGTGCTGTTGTAGATGGAACATGTGATGGTAACTTTGGCAGTTGTTGATGCAGAGCAGTCTATCGTTTGTGGATTGCTTGTCACATTACTGGCCTCTGGCAGCAGTGCAATGTCAACTGGTGCCATTGCCATATGAGCTACGTTGTCCGTGACAAATAGGCAGCTGTATGTTCCTGGAAAATAAAAAAAGAGATAATTGAGCTCAATAGGTTGCATTATTAATGTCCTGTTTTCCTTATGTGATTGCATACAACGCACCTGACCAGTATCCATTTGTCTTTAAAAGCGTGACTGCTGACATTTCTGTACAAGTATCTGAGAGCATTATTTCACTCCCTGGTCCCAAAGTCAATGGCGTTTCGTCACCTCTGGACATCTGCCATACACATTTGCTCATAGCCTCTATAGAGGTACAGTTCAGCTGTTGTCTTGAATTATAGCATAATTTTCCTGTAGGTGCCTCAATGAATACTAAGCCTGCAAATGATCAAGATCAAGCAAAGCAATAGTGAAAGGATTGGTCAGGAATGACTGGATAGACAGAAGAAGTGGTTATGTATATAGGTGTGATTGCAGTGTTTTACCTAGAGTCTTAACATTGAGAGTGTAAATCGTTGGATTTGTCAGCAGTGTAGAAATGATGCCTTGAACTTTGGAGGTGGCAAACACTGCACTGAGAGACACTGTGAAATTGTGGGAATATGTATTTAACCCTGTGAGGCTGTAACAAAAACGAAGAAGCATTACGTTTGTGGTTAAAAATAATAGTGGATTACATATATGAAGTTCAAAAAATGAGATATAAATAAAAACAGAATAAGAAAAATGTCTCACAGACTGGCTTGCATAGTCAATGAGTTGAAGGCATTCAGCACATTAAAAGCATTCTGCAGCTGAAAGGCAAACGTGTTAGGATGAGTAAGAGCTATCTTAACTTAATAAAAGCTACTCTGTGTTTCAGTGTTACACAATCTTTTCAGTTAAAGCAACACTCCTATTTTTTTTTTTTTTTTTGCAAATAGGCTCATTTTACAAGTCACTTAGAGTTGAACTGTTGAGTTTCACCATTTTTTGAATCCATTCAGCTGATCTCTAGACTGGAGAACGTTTAGCTTAGCTTCGCATAAATCATTGAATCGAATCAGACCATTAGCATCTTGCTCAAAAATGTCTTATATAGAGTTTTGATAATTGAACTCTTTAGTTACACTGATTACGTTTACATGGACATCACTAATCGAATTATTTGCCTTAATCTGAATAAGACAATAGTATGATTAAGGTGTTTACATGAGTTGCTTTTTGAATGTTCCTTTCATGATCCTATTTTACATGTTACAGCACATAATTTGATGAACGTCACTGCATGACTGCTATCCACATTTCCTCTGGTGTTTCATGTAATTTTGGGTGATTCATTTTTAATTTGTCAACGTTAATTACAGTTTACCACTTTCACTTTCATATAGGAACATTTGATGCATTCCCCCTGTGAGAAATGAGATATTGGATATGAGTATGAACTGCTGGGTGTTGTTTTAATTAAATTTTATTCGCTGTATGTGAATAAAAAATCTCTGCATTTGGCAATGTGTGTGTTTGTGGTCCTTCACTGAAGTGCAGAAAATAGTGTCAAACAGTCGTGCGTGTACAGACTATCCTACACAGCGGTAATAGTGTGATTACACGTCTGTACTGTACTTTAATAATACAATAAAATCGGCATACTCCACATGTCTTAATTTGATTTCTGTTTAGTTCCATAATGACCTTAATCGGTTTAATCAAAAATGGTTGTTTACATGGTAGACTCATATTCAGAGTTTTGTCTTAATCGTATTAAAATTGGATTATTGGTATCCATGTAAACATACTCATTGTGTACTAAGACTGACGGAAAATTAAAATTAGTTTATTTCCACAAATAGTCAATTTTTTTTATATGGCTAGGAACTATAGTCTCGTTCCAGCTTAATAATCAAGGAACTTTGCTGCCGTTCCATGGCCGCAGCATGCACACTGATATTACACAGTATTATAGAGTAACCTATTTTCAGGTGCTTCATAATATCATAGCAACATAGCGTCTTAGTACACAATGTCTCAGACACACTCTCAGTTCAAAACTAAATTAAAGACCTATCTTTTTTAGTAAAGCATACACAAAATGCATCACATGACGAAATGATGCGTGAGTGGGCTCCACGCTGGTGAGTTGGCTTGACAAACTACTTGTAGGACACATTCCTCCTGTCTTAATGCACTCGATATTTTGTTATAAACACTCCTATGCATTACATGTTTGTTTCTAACTTCTGTTTAAGTACTATTTTCATTTATAGAACTTCATTTTTGCATCTCGTGTTTAAACACACTATAAACAGCCGCTACACTAATTATTTTCCTTATTCTCTTACTCATCCCGAGGCCTCTAGAGATTATGCAGCAGCATTGATGTGATTCAAGACCTGTGAAGAAATAATGCCAAGGTATCCATAATCCTGGACCAGGCTGTATCCTGAGCTGACACTGTGGTGGTCATGGAGGAGCTCATAGCATGAGAGTGATTCTTGAAAGATCACAGTAATAGACGAGTCTTCGCATTGATCCTGTGAGCCAGTGACCAACCCACATCTGAAGTTCTCCACAATGGAAGTCCAGTGTTCTCCAACCTCCGGTGCCTAGACTGCAGCTCTGCACAAGAAGTTTGGCCAGAGGAGAAATGGTTGTGCCCAACTGAGCCTGGTTTCTCTCAAGGTTTTTTTTCCTTTCACTTTCGTCAATTGGTGAAGTTTGTTCCTCACCACTGGCTTACTTGGTTTAAGACTTGTGGAGCTGCACATCGATGGATTTGCTCTTCAGTGTTTGCACTTCCAGCAGTGAAATTTAACCACACTGAACTGAACTAAACTGAACTTTTACTCTGAAAACTGGATTGACGCAGTTTCCATTTACTAGAACTTCTATGTTAAGCTGCTTTGACACAATCTACATTGTAAAAGCGCTATAAAAATAAACATGAATTCAATTGAACAATTTAGTTGCAGAAGAGTCAAGCTTTAAATGGGAAAATTATTGAAAATCTTTTTTGAAATTTGAGCGAGATGCAAATGGTCTAACCAGATTCAACAATTAATGCTAAGCTAAGCTAAACGTGCTTCCACTAGACCCGGAAATAGATTCTCTATAGATTAAAAATGGTAAAACTCAACTGTTGAACTCTACAGCAGTTGTAAAATGATCCTATTTACAATTTACGTTAAGGAATTTTTCCAAAACACTAGTTAAATCATTCATTTAAATGCCTAATAGTTGTTTAATGATTTTGGTGGTGTTTCAGCTGGATCCTATTGTGAAAGCTGTGATGTTTCTAAAGTTTTATTTATTTTATTTTTAAGTAAAATTGTGCTCAAGATAATGGTTTTAATGTTTAACAGATGCTTTGTAATAAAAAAAATTATAATAATCATCTTTTTTTCAGCACGGTTGTGCTCGAAACACCACAGGCTGGTGGAACTTGCTGGTGGAAAACCATCTCTAAAATCTTTTGTGATTACCACCTTTTTAACTACAGTGATCATGTTTTTTTTCAATTTTTTTTTATTAAACATGATAAGAAGGTTTCAATTAAAGCTTCATGATTCAGCGTTTTGAAAGCCCTCATCAAACTTTTTCTAGTGGACCTTTTAATTCTACGTGTTGTGATAAAATATAAGTGGTTATCCAAGTATTGCTACTCTAAACGTTTACTAAACGTTTAAACGTCTAAACGTTTATCACTCTATAGACTCCACCTTTATGTTATAATAGCTGTATGATAAGCAGGATAAACAGAGAGTCATTATGGTAAAAAAAATCTCTATATGCATCTCGAGCAACCTTTGGATTGGAGTGTATTTTACAAATTATAACCGGCTGGCTTTTTAAAATCCTTAATCTAGCATATGTATGCTTACATATGATGCATTTCATGAAGATCAATCAATTATCAAAAAAAGGAGTTGCACACATACCATGGTTTGCACTGATGAAGAGCTACCAGTGAGCGTGCCAATGAGTGAAACTATAAGAATAGCAGTGAAACAATCATAAATGTATTCCAGAGGTTTAAATGATAAACTGTGATCAATTTTGAGCTTAGTTTGACAACTCACCATTCACTATGGGCAGACACAGAGGGGTGAAGTTTGATATATTTGCCACACATTGATACACATTGCAGCATTTATTTACATTATCACACACATAATTGCTCCAAACGTATCCCGGTCCGCACCAGCAGGTTGTATTTTGGCCAACTATCTCACACTCTAAATAAAACAACATACACTATGAGAAATGTTGGGTTCCAATCGATTTGTGTTGAGGCAACATGAAGGAATTAGGGACTGAACATGAAACTATTAAGCTGTCCCCCCAAAAACTTAGGAATTGTGCTATTTTAGCTCATTTTAAATAAGTAGTTTGAACAAACAGCAAATTATATAGCCAACCAATTCTTCAAACACTGTCAACAAATGCTGGGTTCCATGCAATCTCTTCATGTTGTCTCAACGCAAATCAATCAAGTGTAACGGTTTTTACATTTTTAAGTTGAACGAACATTAAATAATTGTCTCCCGCAAAAGAACTCAACAATTGTGTTGTTTCAGCTCATTTTAAATTAGTAGTTTAAACAAGCAGCAAAAATTTCTGAGTGTTTTTTTTTCTTGCACTGGGAATTGTTCATGTACATTCTGAATATTTTATACACTAACAGAATTAATAGTGGATAATAGGTATTAACTTTTAACATCTCTTACCTGCTGCTATTTCAGCACCTGTGATAGTTACCCCTGTATCCAGAACAGTCCCTATAAGCCCAGGAAGATAGTCTGCAACATTTAAGCTTTTATTCCCCTCAATCATGACCTCTGCCCAATAGGTCACATCTGTCGACCCTAAAAACATGACAAATGACAAGTTTGCTCCATTGTTCAGCGGTATATGAAGTTACTCTGTGTACTTTGTAGATATCAAAACTACACTGATTTATTAAAAAAAAGAGCGGTTCTGATTAAATGAAATCTTACCTGCTTGTGAAGTCTATTGGGTAACAGAGAAAGACATTAGTCAGCTTTTGCCTTTTTAGTTATAAAGGATCATGATTTGTAATGACAAGATGTGTTAGAAAGCAAACTAGATAAAAGTGCACTGCATCAACATTATTAGAGCTCATGTAAAATATTAATTCTTTTTAAAGTTATTTTTAATGAGCAAGAAAAAAATGTATCTTTTTTACTATAATATTCAGTTTGGCTGGAATAAAATCAGCTTTTATAAGAAAAATATTATGGTCAATATTATATCGTCCTCAAAGAATATATATATTTATTCTGATTGGCTACAGATCAAACCACTGTTGTCCAATAAAGTGTCTAACTTAGCTAACTTGACAAGTTAACTGAATTAACCTAGTTAGGATCAGAATCAGAATCTGGATGTTGAAATGTATATACAGATTTGTTATAAATATACAGGTTATAAGGTGCTGTGGACAAATGCATAAGAAGTATTGCATTGTATATTGTTATAAGGTGCAGTTTACAAATGCATAAGGAGAAGTATTGCATTGTATTTTGTTATAAGGTGCTGATTGTTATAAGGTGCTGTATTGTTTTAAGGTGCTGAATATAGAGGAATATAGTATCCCGCTAAATAAATAGTATACATATTATGTATTTTTCCCAGAGATGGGTTGCAACTGAAAGGGCATCCGCTGCGTAAAAAAATATGCTGGATAAGTTGGCCGGTTTATTCCGCTGTGGCGACCCCAGATTAATAAAGGGACTAAGCCGACAAGAAAATGAATGAATACACATATTAAGTACTGACAAAAGACATTTATTCGTAGAAATGAGTTATTAAATCTATTATGTAAAAAATGTGTTTATCTTAATCTACATTAAGCAGCATTAAAAAGGGATTAAAACTTCACAGGAGTCTAATAATTTTGGCATCAACTGTACATAAATTAGCATGTAAGAGCTAATCAGACAGAACTGTAGAAATTTTAATTTGGTGTTTGGCCAGAATGTGGTAGCCAGATGATTACTATTCATAATTTGTTTTGTATTGCTCAGGATAAAATCTGAATTATTGCCTTTTTGCGTATTTACCTGGCTAATAATGAATAGTGCAGCAAAAAGCAGCATTCCTGCACCAGACAGTGTCTTGATCCTATTAAGAAGATTGCGATGTATTAAAAAAAGTCACAAATGTTTTCATAAAAGAAACTTTAACGCTTAGAACAAATATCCTTTTATACAAATATCTGTTTTCATACTAATGTACTATCAACTGTTTCCTTGAAGCGTCTCATGAACCATAAAACAACAGAAAACAAAAGCACCTTTTCAAACACAGGGTGAACACATTCAGGTAGTTTATATGTTCAATAAATGTCACATAACTTTAAGAATTATCTCAAATACCATCAAACAAATGCAAACTTACAATACTGTAAATTCAGAATATTTTGTGAATAGATTGTACAATAAACACCCAAATTACTTCACCTTTCTATCTTCTTTAACTGAGTTACCTTTATAACATGAACTAAACAATACTGACCTTACAGTGTCCATTTTTAAAAAGGTTTTAAGCAATGTTATCTGTCATAACAACATGTTCCCTGTGAAGGACCAGTTTCTAGAGTGAAAGAAGATGTTGAATGAGAATTAGGGAAAGTTGACAAATGCAGAGGGGTGGAGAAAGCAAATTTACAAAACTCTCTCTCACATTTGCATCCTCCCCCACCCCAAGTCCAAAGGCCACCTGGATAAGTTAGCACAAAATAGTCATAGCTTCAGACTTTCCATTGAGATTTGGCTAACAAATGTAGCGCAAAGCTTCCCAACTGGGTTTGGTTAGATTGTCATTTGGGGCTGATTTAGATAAATCATTTTCATGTTTAAACCTGCGGTGCTATTAGAAATAAGACTTTAAGGAAGCAATGTGAATTGATGTGAATGTTAAATTCAAAGCATTTTAATAGTGTAATAAATATGCCAACGTTTCCAATTAACCTCCTGGTTATTGGGAAAGGGTCAGTTTCCGCCCACTGGAGAAGTAAAATGTTGAGTTGAATGTTTACAATCTGATATTTGCTCTTGGTGAACATAACATTACATTTTTTGCCTCCCATTTGTTGTTTTAAACCTCCCGTTATGCTGACCACTACCGCAGTCAGCTCATCTTACTCACAATAGGACTATGGTAATATGTGGTAACACACAGGCCATGTTTATTCAGTATGAGGTTGTTGTGGTCAAGATGAATCTGTACAGTTGTTTAATGTTATAGGAAAGCAGTATAAAATTTGTATAATGAGTATAAGTGAATAAAAAAAGCATAATAATCAACTTTTGAGCTTGACACAAAGCAAACTCAATCTAAACTGCGGCACTATTGATTCAAACTATTGCATAAGCTTACATAGAATATTTAAGTAAAGTCTTAAAGAAAGATTTAATGTTCAGGAACTCACTTGCAAATTAGTGTCTTGTTTTCTTCAACTGTATTTGTTTGTTAAATAAGCATCCATGGAAATGTATCTGGTTTGCATGCTCATTCAAACTCAGGAAACAGGCCCACGAAGGTTGATAATTCCATTGAGTAAACTAGATTAAATATGAGCTGATGTTTTGTTTCATATTGCATTACTTTTCTTTTGTTGTGTCCTATTCATGGTGTTCAAAGGACTTGTAATGTTTAATTTAAAGCTGCGTCAGTCTATGAAGGGAAAAATGTCAATATCTGTTCATATAGAATATAATTTTTCCTGTAGTATTACGCTGTACATTAAATAATAAAAACAGAGATTTAGCACTCAACAAAGGGGGAGTGTTTTAAAAAGAAGTTTCTCTGGATTTGGTTTCAATAAGTAAAGCTATTATATATTGTTTAAATGAAATGGATTAATAAATGAAATTCTCTGTTGCATTCTCTTATCTGCTGAACTCCATTCGGCAAAAGCTTTTTATTTGAATATCACCACACAGCAGACAGACTGCATGCAAATGTACTGTAAGGCTGTGTGGTGATATTCAAATAAAAAGCTTTTGCCGAATGGAGTTCAGCAGATAAGAGAATGCAACAGAGAATTTCATTTCAATTATTCAATTAAAATTAGTGCATCCGGACAGTGCATTTATAGCGCTTCACGTTTTCCACATTTTTTCATGTTACAGCCTTATTCCAAAATGGATTAGATTCATTTATTTTCTCAATTCTTCATTTATTTTCTCATTTATTTTCTTTTCTAACATAAAAAAAAAATGTGGAAAAAGTGAAGCGCTATCAATACTTTCCGGATGCACTGTATAATTCAATTAAACTTCAATCACTTTAAGAAATGCTCATTAGATTGGGACACAGTGTAATGTGGTAATATGAAAGAATTGTTCTGTTACTATTTTGAATTACTCTAATTAATAAAAATACCAAAACATTTCCCCTTTTGCCTTTTTTGTTGACTTTAAACTTTTGGTTTACTTACATTAATAAGTATATTAATATTATCACAGTATTGTTACAGTAAATAGTAGTAAATCACTAACCGTTTATAGTGCATAGCAATTGAGTGCACACACAGAGGGAAAGAAAATGAGTTCAGATACTAAAAGAGCAGCCTTTTCATGGACAGTTTCATCATGAACACAAATCAAATGTATTTGAAATAATAACTTGTAATGTCACTTTTATTTTTCAGATTCATTCTTGAATGTCATGTGACATGTTTGATCTCCTGCAAGATCCAATAAGGTTTGTTCTCGTATCTCAAGCAGGAATGGTCAAGTTTCTGTACATGTTCAGTGATCAACTTTTATATGTAATTAAGGAAGGCAAGAAATTAGAAATTCAACTGTTTTCATTTGGATGAAAAGGTCTTCACTAATGCATGGGCAGGGAGTATATTAAAAATTTCTGGTACCATTTATAAACTTAGATTTTTGACAAACTGACATTTTAAACAACATTTTTATATAACTACATATAATTAATACTTATATAATAAAAATCCTTTTGTGTATCTGAAATTGATGTTACAAAAAAGTAATACAATACATTTGTCCAGTGCAACAAGTTATTTATTTCACATTTTCAGAGAGATTAGTTTAAGAGTGGACATGTTTAAGATGTTGTTTACATTTTGTTCACACACAAAACATTTATGTTGAACATTTTGGGCTTTATAAAACTATTCTCTCAAGTACAACATCTTTTTCTCATACATAATTTAGTAGCCAACAATTATTTTTGTCAGTATTTATTTGTGGAATCCGTTTCATTATATCCTCGATTTTGTATCTCATTGTGCCTGTAATGTAAATGTATGCAAATGCAGGAAGTGGAATCCAAATAGAAAATGTTCTCCCCATTTTGTTTCCCCCACTTCTCAAACCAAGGTTTTACTCTTCTGCATTCATATTATCTAGGCTGTTTGAAGGTGCAGCTGCTGAGATGTCCTGGGGCACATTATACACCTCTGCAAATGGTTAGATTCATGTTACTTGATAAGTTTTTTGTCAATAAGATTTACCAACTAAATTTTAATGTATATCAATAATTGGCAGTTTAAATTTCACCACTTACTTCTCTCGCGTCTCCTTCTAAAGAAAACATGTTCATTTGCACAGTCTGTAATTTGAATTTAAAGATATCAGTAAAATCTGTCATTATGAAGAACTCATGGATTAGACGCAATCTTTTATTGGCAATTACCCTGGTATGGTTAGAGCTGGTGATCCTTGGTGAAAGCCTTTCTGCCAGTGCTTCACGAACTTAAAACCATATTTGAAAAAATGGGTTAAAGCTCTGTAGAAAAACTGAATACCTCCAAGAGAATTTTCATATAATTGTAAGGTGAATTTTGGTTCAGGCAATGAAATGACTAAAGAAACGCAATCCAAGTTGATGGTTCAAAATTGTATATTTCTAGTCAATTACCACCTTCTGCTACTAACACCAACAACTGCAGTTAGAGTAGTTATACAGTATATGTGAGAGAGCATTGCTGTTGTGTGACTTTATTGCAATAGGTAAAAGCTCAATGTTTGTGACAAATAAAAAGTACAGATAATTCATAATTGAGCTGGTTTAACAGTATTTTTGTAATTGTACAAAATAGATGTTATGAAATGATTAAACATATTACTGTGTACCCAGCTTTTACATGTGATGAAGTCAGAATTCACAGACAGCACAGACACTTATATGGATAAGGACCACTTTTATACTTGCACTAAAATGCTCCTGTTAGTCTTAAATTCTAGAGTAAATTTGATAGATTTTTTAAATAAATGACAGATTTATTCACAGATAGGGGTTTGAAAATTTGATTTTTGTGCAGTGTAGAGAAGAGAGGAGAAGTTGAGAGAAGTAAATGTGTACAATATTAACTGCTGCTTTTTAGATCAGCCTATTTTATTTAAACTACTACTAATAATAATAACATATAATTAGGGAGAGATAGGGGTTGAACGATACCTTTGAGTTCAACAGCAATCCGCTAAACAAATTGAACAATCCCTGTTAAATATAATAAATAATAATAGTTTATGTCTGGCTAAGTTTGATTTAATAAAAACATATTTTACATTTGCAAAACATACTGCAAAAATGGTTGTACAATAGATGAATATAGAGTCATAAATCTGTACCTGCAAGGAATTGAGGATTGTAAACACCAGATGAATTCCATAGGCAGGGGACAGCATAGTTCCAATTCCTAATCCCCATGCTACTCCAAAGAGAGGGCCCAGTATGACCTCAGCACTGTTTTGACCTACCCCCCTTCGAAGCCACTTAAAAGCAACCACAATAATAACCACAATATTAACAGCTGTAACACCGCTAGCCAGAGTCACAAAAATTTGCAGTGTTTTTGTTTCATCGAAGTTCAACCAGCACACATCTGCTTCCAAAATATACTTTCCTACTCTAGCTGTCGACCCATAAGTAATGACCACTATCAGCAAAGGTGCCCCATAACCAAGAAAGAAGGCAATGGGCATCATTTTGACTCTTGAAATCTGGGAAAATATCATGACTGTCATGTATAAGAGCAGTATTGTTGAAACTAACATCCAGAAGAAATAAGCGAGGAAAAAGAGGTGCATGCAGAAAGCCACTGCAGTGCATGGACCAACTGGAGAGAGCTGCCCTGGCTGCACAATTGAGGCTCCAATGATAAAACAGACATCTGCAACCAGCAGGGAGACATTAGTGTTGACTAAGCAGACAAGTTGCATGTGGGAGTTTTCATTTGTACCTCTGGGTGATGTCACTGATTTCCAAACAATAGCTGTAATAATTAGGCTTATTACCAAGCTAAGCACTGAAATACCTAGACCAGTGTAAGTTATGTGGTCTAAGGCTTTGTCATCAATAAAAAATGGTGACATAAGGAGGGAAAAAGAGGTTGTGTGGTTGCATTCACATGAAATAGTATCAATTTTGTTCCCTTCATTTAAATTGGGCTTTACATTACATCCAGTGACGTCCCATCCATCAAGATCAAAGTTCCAGAAGACACACTGAGGATTTCCCAAAGACTGATCACTGGTGTCAAATGCAAAAGAAATGTTGCGAAGTGTTTGATTAACTTTAACAACAACCACATCTCCATTGATGCGCACATCAGGTTTCTCACTGCCAATAGCACAAGTATAGCGAGCAGGTAAGATACTGTCAAGTGTTGTGAAGGTTATGATAGTTAAGGAGGTTGGTTTAAGAACCTGCGGTATCAGAATCTCAGTGGATGAGTTTGGCAGGTGGGATTTCCCACAATATGACTTTTCTATTACAGTGTTGATCAACTCAATGGACGTTTCATTGATTACAAAACTATCATGTGTGAGGCGACTGCATATGTCCTCAACAGCACTCAGAAGTGAAATGCTGGTGTTTACTGTCATGTTACTTTTGTTTATTTTCTCCCATGTTTTTCTGGATTTCTTTGATACAAGTATGTCCACCGTTTGAAGAATATTCTGTAAATGCAACAGAGAAGTAACAATAAAAACAATAACCTCAAATACACATTAAAACACAAAATTAAGTACACATACCTCCATCTCAAGTTTACTGAAGGTAATGTTTTGTGAGATCTCAGCAATATGCACAAAGACCTTGACGATGGTTTGGACAGTAGCAGCAGACTCCGTGACCTCCTGATGCTGCTGCACTGTAGCTTTACTGAGTTGAGCCACAAACTCTGGTATGTCCCACACAAACAAACCCTAATTGCAAAGCAAAGTAAATAAATAGATGTTCAGGCCTGTGCTTCGAATAACAGCGAACCTAAAAGGTCAATTAGTGGTAATCTGAATATTAGCAGACTGTGTGTTAAATATCTGCTAACACACTTCTTTAATGGTCTCCCCAAAAAAAATATTTAGGAACATCCCCTTGCAATTAAATCAATGTAATTTGCAAGACCTAACCTTCAGAGAATTAGTAATGTAGTCGTAAAGTTGAACAGCAAAAATGCGTTTCTAGTCCAAATATCTAACAATTCTTAAATCAAGAAGCATTTTCTAGACAAGCAAAATATATTGTCTGGTTTTATGAAATAATTTGCCAAACTTAAATGAGTTTTTCCTTAAAACAAGCAAAATAATCTGCCACTGGGCAAATAATATTATGACAAAAGAAGGCAAGATAATTTCGCTCACACCATTGACATATTATTTTGCTTGTAATTGACTTAAGCATATTCTTAAAACAATATGTTTAATATGTTAAAGAAAACTTTTTTTTGCAGTGTACTGACATTACATATATACTGCATTCAATAGAATGTCTAAGTAATTGTATGTTGGTACCATAAAAATAACCCCAAATCTTCTGATGATAATGTAAATTAAATCAAAATATATAATTGATTAAAACATTAAACTGAGACAAATTCTCACTGGCTACTGAGCAAAGAATAAAGGGTTTAGTAAACAAGAGAACTGTATTAAATATAAATATAAGCTGACATGATATATCAGTAGAATACCTTGGCTTTCCTTTGAAGGTCTTTTATAACTGGAAGTACGCTGTCATCTAGTATTGGCAAACCTTTAAATCCATACTGGTAACCTTCATTGTGTTTTCCACATGTTTTGTTCAACTGTCTAGCTTTCTGTCCATTTTCAATTGTTCCATCTTTAAGTGGATTTAAAAATTGAGTATGAAAATAGATAGGGGGAGAGAGTGAGCGAGAGAGAGAGAGAGAGCAAATATCAGTTTACCTACAGAGGAGAAGCTCTAGACTCGCACTGTATCAGCTACTCTTAACTGGAGATCCAGATCGCCGCCTCTAGGGGCTTCAGTCTTGCTGTCAAGGCCCTGAGCGAGAGAGCCCACAGAGCATTCTATGCCATAAAGTCACACTCTGGCCAATTACAAATACCAACTAAAACATGGATTAAATTATATCACGCTATTATCAAACCAATTCTCCTAAATGGGAGTGAAATTTGGAATAAAATTTAAAAATTGGAATAAAAGTTTAATTAACCGAACACAATTAGAATTAGCTAAAAACATATTCCATATCCACAGAAACACGTCTAACATTGGCTGTAGGGCTGATCTGGGTTTATACCAGCTGAACTTCAGTTCTGGCTGAACCTGCATCAGTCTGACCCCCAGTCTGTCCAGTATAAAGCCTTTCTGGCCAATGAGAAACCTACAGTGTCTCATCCTCTAAACACACTCGTACAGTATCTGAACTACTGACGAAAACTCGAACCGAGTCCGTCTCCAAACAATGTAAACAGTTTGACACACATCAAATAGAGGATGAGACACACTTTGTTCTGTTCTGCCCCAAAAACGTACAACTTAAAAAAATATTTTCCCCCCAATTTGAAACATTTATTTATTTATTTTTATTTAAATGACTCTTAAAACTTTTTAAAAACTATTTAAAACTTTACCATGTACTCAGAGGATGAATTGACGTCTATACTAGCTGCAAAAAATATATACACCATAAGAAATGGTTAATGTAAATTCATGTATCTTATTTAAATAATCTAGATCTTTTTATTATTATTATTGTAATTTTTATAAATATGAAATGTTTTATGTTTTTTCATTTTGTCATTTATTCATTATTTACTGAATATTTTATTAATTTGATATTATATTAATAGTTAGTTAATATTAATAGTTAGTTCATACATTACATATCTTATACATACTGAAATGCTTTGGCAATACTGTACTAAATGTCATGCCAATAAAGCAACTTGAACTTGATAGAGCACTAAGACTCATAACACTTTTTTTCTTAAAGGGTTTGTCAACCCCAAAACAAAAAAATATGTAATCTAACCATCATGTCACTCCAAACCCTTATAAAGTTTATCTTCAGGTCATAAAATATTTTCAATAAATTCTGAACATTTATAATCAATGTTCTTTCTTTCTTTCTTTCTTTCTTTCTTTCTTTCTTTCTTTCTTTCTTTCTTTCTTTCTTTCTTTCTTTCTTTCTTTCTTTCTTTCTTTCTTTCTTTCTTTCTTTCTTTCTTTCTTTAAATTTCACATAAATTCAATTTTACCTGCATTTAAATAGGTTTTTTTAGCAGATTTTGAGTGGGTTGAGGGATCTTTCAGGTTTGAATTTTTCCCTTCTTTTTTCAGATTTGACTTCATCTACTTTGATGCTATATTTACTATAGCTGCTATACCACATAGAAAATGAGGAGAGGGACATTTTAAGAAATTGCAGAAACACTCACCACTGTAACAGTTAAAATGATCACGTGGTCCATTCATGAGCCCAAGACATTCCTGAACACCTAAAGTAAAATATAAATATATAGCTGACAGTATGCAGTATAGTAATTTGTGTATTACCTAACATCAATCTCAAGATAAACAAAAGCCTTTGTACAATAGCTGAATCCCCCAAAATGTATTCGGACAGGTAAAACACAAAAACCACAGTAAAAACAGATAATCAGACCTGTGCCTCTTTCTCTTGAATGATTCTGTGGCCCGTCTTTGCAGTTTAACTGAAATAAAATGAAATATACAAACATTTTACTGCATGTATTCATTTGTCCCAGACAAAAATATTGATACATTAAAAACCTAACTATAGTGGTCACAGAAGTCACATTTCTAAATAACTGTTTATAAAATATTTTCATCTTACACGAGTAAGCATCATAGCTATTTGGAATCCTAACAGGTATTTTAATAATGTCCGTGCATCTGAGAAAAGAAAAAAGGAGACATTGATTTGTATTAAATTCATTGTCTAAATAAATAAAATCACCAGATCTGAGTGAAAAATGAAACTGAATTCTATATACATTTAGTGTAGAGGAAAATGTTAAACTGAATTTATACCAAAGTCTTCTTTTGATTATGTACAACCAAAAATACATTTCTATAGTGAACCAAACATTTACAGTACCTTTACTCGCCATGTTGTGCAGTCAAGTACAAAGTCAACACCAGTTCATTTATAGCTTCAAAAATCACGAATTAAAACTGGAAACCACATGTTAAGAAAATTAAGAAATGACACTGGTAATTCTCCTGACAAAATGTCTGCTAGTCAGCAATCCAAAATCTTTATGAACACTACAACAACATTTGTACACTTCCTGCTCAACTTGTTTTTTTTAAGCTTACTTTTTTTGTTATAATTATTGTTCAACTTATTTCCTTGTTCTAGTTTTTTTTTCTTTTTTTTAAACAACACACCCTTCTTGTTTCATTTCTCAGGCATCTTCACTACTCATACAGTATTAATATTATTCAATTTCACTTTTAACTTTAATCCAAACAGTTCTTAGAGGCAAAAAAGACTTACTGCAAACACTAAAAACGTATAATAAGGAGTTCAAATTCTATATAGTAATGTATGCAGAGTGCAAATTCTTGTTTTGTGACTCAAAGAATTGAAACCACTTCCTTAAAATGTAATACAGTGTCTTAAAGTCCAGTTTGCATTGGAGCTAAAAGCAGAATAGTGTAACAGAGAACATTACAGAGAAACACAAATCAAAGACATAATCATACAAAAACGTATGCAAAATAAAATGGCAAATATGCATATTTCAGCTATATTTTTTATTACATCAAAAAATATTTTCCTAGAAATAGGAAGAGATTTTGCAGTTTACTGTTCACTCTAAAACATTTGGATAAATTAATGAAGTAACCCCAGTTAAAAATGTTAATAATAAGTGCTAAAGTTACTCAATATGCATTTTCAAAAAACTGGATACAATGAGGTCACATTATTCCACTAACCCTTTTGTCACTGAACATAAAATAAACATTTAAAAGTGCAAAATATAAATAAATAACAAATTATTTTCAACATTCAGTGAATAACCCCTAAATCCTCAATTGTTTCTACAGCAATACAAACATATCAAAAATCACTGTATGTATATTGCTACAATACCAGCCCACAGAGCCTTCTATGCCATAAAGTCACACTCTGGCTAATTACAAATACCAACTAAAACATGGATTAAATTATATCACGTTATTATCAAACCAATTCTACTATATGGGAGTGAAATTTGGGGACCATAATAAAATTTGAAAATTGGAATAAAAGTTTAATTAACCGAACACAATTAGAATTAGCTAAAAACATATTCCATATCCACAGAAACACGTCTAACATTGGCTGTAGGGCTGATCTGGGTTTATACCAGCTGAACTTCAGTTCTGGCTGAACCTGCATCAGTCTGACCCCCAGTCTGTCCAGTATAAAGCCTTTCTGGCCAATGGGAAACCTACAGTGTCTCATCCTCTAAACACACTCGTACAGTATCTGAACTACTGACGAAAACTCGAACCGAGCTCGTCTCCAAAAAAACCTTTACAAACACATTGACAAGAGCTACAAAACAGAATTACACTACACCACCACATTTCAGTCAGTGCTTAGATAAGTACAAGTTAGAATAAGGAGGGATCAAGGAAAGCATGGAGACTTTATTAATGGGATGAAGTGCTCATGGATGAGACGAGTTTGCAGCTTTTTCTAATATTGTCAGTGATTCTGCATTCCAGATGGTCTGTAAAGCTATCAGGTTAGCCTAATGACAAATCTAACAGCATGGTTGAAGGTTAAATGCATATAAGCCTTTTCTAGAACATCTAAAAATATATTTTATTATTATTTAAAAGTATTTTATTTGTTAGAATTTATTTTTATTTATTTCCAACAAAAGTGATCATTAAATTTCAAATGCGTTTCTGATTAGAGTCTGTAAAGTCTTATTTTGGCCATCTACATAAGCTCACGGACACAATCTCACCAGTTCTGGATCTTAGACAGAGGATGCAACTGTAAACTAATTTATTTACGTAGGCCAATGCTTGCTCATGCATAAACAATAACTGATTTAGCCGCTATGCGATATCACACTAAGTCATTGTAATAAGTCACTAAGTAATTGTCAGAAGTTATCAGGTCCTATGTTATGCCCTATGCTCTATTCATTTGTGCCCGACTTTATGTTCAATCCTGTGAATGGTAGTGGAAACTTTAGACTAAATAATCTACTAGATATAAATGAGTTCAGTTGAATACAAAATATCCAATATAAAAAAAAATTGTCAGGTAAAGACTTTCCATGCTAGTTTACACAATTTAAAATAAGCCAATTCAGAAACGTACAACATCAATTACTCAAAGATAAATCTTAGAGATGAGTTAGAGATGAATAGCTGACCTTGTAGAAGTATGTTGGAGTGTACAAGTCTTGATGCAGAGCTCAGAGACACACACGATGCAACAGGGTATCCTGACTACAAGATTCCAAAGACACTTTCGCTCCTTTCCCTAAAATACTATAAACACTATACTATATTTTCTATATTTTCTAGGGTGCATCTGGCAGAGATCTCATCAAAGCCAAAACCCAGATCAACAGATATAAGTGACTACTGTAAATTTGACTTTACCAATCACTTTACCAATCACACAGAGACATTTAAAATGATACCAAACAAGAAAGGGAAAAACTTATAGATCCATAGGATGCACCATACTGAGAACTTGGACATTCTGTGTGAAGTGTCAGTAAGTGGCTTTGGTGTAGAAGGTGAAATAGAAGGCAGAGACGGAGGCTCTGGATGGATCTCCTAGCTGATCTTCTTCTAAGATTTGAAAGTTTATTGTTTTATTGCATAGCAATTCTCATGGTCCTGCTTCATGGAATTCCATAACAGCTCTCTGGGTTTGATATAATTGAGATACTGTATTTAGCCATCCTTACAGGACTATTACAAAAAATGAGTGTTGAAGAAAGTGTTTTTGTGCCTCTTTGTAATGGTACCTTCATGTAATGCTCTCTACCTGATGTTAGGTATTAAATGACTGCCAGTGCAGAGAGATAATACAGATGTGACTTGGGTCATCTTGTGTTTATTGAAAACCAGTTGTGCTGCAGCATTTTGAATCATTTGTACAGTGTTGATTTGCACTGACCATGGCCATAGATCTGTTCTTGCCAGGTTAAACAGCAGGTGTTTTTTTATTCATAATGAGATGTGAGGCCTGTGCAGCTACCGCCGGATCATCTGGATGAAATGAAAAATAAATTTCTCTGTCTCATCAGCATAGCAATGATTTAAGAAACCAAGTGTCTCTGTGAAAGGTCCCAGTGATATAGTGCAATTTGGAGAAGAGAAGATACAAAAACTAAGCCTTGATGAACACCCGTGACCAGCAGATAAGCTTTATAAACCTGCCCCTTCCGAGGAACCAACTAGCCTCTTAAATAACATCGCTAGTTTATAACAGGACATCACAAGTCTCACACTAAATCTCTATCAATAAAATTATTATTTCATATTTATTATTATTTCAATATCCACTACATAAATGACTTATGTAATCTTATGTAATATGTTCACTGTCATTTAGATTTTTTTTAAAGATATCAATAAAATGTAGCTAGAACTCATGGATCAGATGCAACTTACCCTGGTACAGCTAGAGCTGCTAAGGTCCCGTAGTGAAAACCATCCTGCCAGTTCCTCACGGACCTGTAAACATTTGATCATGAAATTGGTTAAACCTGTAGAAGTACTAAATGTTCCCAGAACAGTTTAATAAATTGCCATGGCAACAAAAAGCAATTCATACTGTACCTTGCAGTCTAAAAGTGTCCCAAACACCAAAATGAAGAATCCCTGTTTTAAAATTATATGAGAAATCATATAGATAAATTGGAAATAAATTAGATTTTGCACTATAATGTGATAGTTTGTCATAGATTGTTAAAATAATAGATTATAATATAGACTAAAATAAGTATTGCAATATTCACATCTTAAAGTTTGCATTCTTATCCAGCACAAAAACATAACCTTGATCTTAAGTCATAAAATAAAGACAGAAAGAGATACCTGCAGTGAATTGAAGAGTGCAAACACCACATGAACAAACAAGTCAGCTGACACTGTGGTACCAATTCCAAATCCCAATGTGATTCCACAAGCAAAGGTAGGAGTAAAAATAGCCACACATCTGGCAACCACCAGGGCATGTTTCCAATCTGGCTGAGTTGCAGCACCGGCTCTTCTTTTAAATATCTTGTACAGAACCACAAGAAAAAACACAAGGTTTATAGCTACAATAGTGAGAGCTGGAATCACAAATGCTAGCAGAGCTTTAGATTCATTCCAGTTCAGCCAGCATGCTTGTTTGGAAACATAATTCTGAAGTCCAGCTGTCGACGCAACAGTAATGGCCGCTATGAGCAATGGTGCACAATAACCAAGTAAGAAGGCAATGACCATCATTTTTACCCTTGACATCTGGGACAAGACCATGACTGTACGGTAAAGAAGCAACAGCGCTGAAATTAACATCCAGAAGAAAAGAGTCAGGTAGAATAAGTGCATGAAGAAAACAACTGAACTGCAGCGATCTGCAGAGGTTGGCTGCTCTTCGTCTAAGATCGCAGCTCCAGTGATGAAACAGACGTCTGCGATCAGCAGGGAGACAGCACTGTTGACTATGGAGACATGTCGCATGTAGGAGGTGTCGTTTCTTCTCACTGCCTTCCATACGATAGCTTCAATAATGAGGCACAAAATCAAACAAGCCACTGAAATACCTACACCTATGTAAGTTACATATGCCAAAGTTATGTAATCAATGGAAAATGGTGACATTAGGATTGAAAAAGAGGTTGTGTGGTTGCATTCACAGGTAATGCCAGTTTCATTGCTCCTAGGCTTTACTTCACATCCAGTGGAATCCCAAGCGCTGAGATGAAAGTTCCAAAAGACACACTGATGATTTCCCAGAGATTGATTCGTAAGACCAAACACAAAAGAAATGTTGTGAAGTGTTTGATTAACCTTAACAACAACCACATCTCCGTTGACGCGCACATCTGGTTTCCCACTGCCATTAGTACTATTACGTGTGGGTAAGATATTGTCAAGTGTTGTGAAGGTTATGATTGTTAAGGAGGTTGGATTAAGAACTTGTGGTATCACAATCTCAGTGCTTGAGTTCGGCAGGTTTGATTTCCCAATGTAAGAGTTATTAATTACAGTTCTGTTCAATTCAATGTATTTTTCATTAATGCTAAAACTGCCCTCAGTGAGACGATTACTTATATCCTCAACAGCACTCAGAAGAGAAACGCCGGTGTTTTCATTTGTCAAGCTTTGCCATAATGCAGTGGCTTCATCTGAAACAAGGATGTCCACTGTTTTGAGGAAATCCTGGATATTAATCAGAAAAACAGGTTTAGTAAAATAATATTTAATAGGAAAATTAAGATTAAATTATCTACCCAATAACGCAAGACTTTCATGCAAGAAGGGCATTCATAAGATTGTAGCGAGACCTTTATAATCATGAGATTTCTGTATGCTTATGACAACTGTCATTAAGTGTAATTTGCTAAGTTATGTCATTTTAATTGCAATGCTGACATTGTTTGAGATGTCTTGGCTATGGCAAGTTCACATAACACATACATCACAACATGTCTTTGTCTTTATCATGATGACTTGACTTGATCAAGGTAACATAACCTCTCATATATCTATCATAAACATGACTGTCATAAGGGCACTATAATTGTGTCATGAATTTTATAACATCATTACTAATATTTTTTTTACCTCAATTACAGTCGTATAAATTGAATTCATCATTAAAATGTCAATAAAAGTCACTATATGTTATAAAATTATTTGGTCACACTTTATTTTGATAGTCTGTTTGTCGAATTTAAGTTACATTGCATCTACATGGCAACTAATTCTCATTAGATCACAAGTAGACTGTTAGGTTGGGGTTTGGGTTAGTGTAAGTTGACATGTGCTTGCAAAGTTTCTTGTAGTCAGTTTAATGTCTGTTAAATGTCTGTATCAACAGATATTAGTCTACTGATACTCAAATGGACCATCAAAATAAAGTGTTACCAATAATTTGACGATTATTTAGATTATTTGAGTTGATACTGATAATTTTTTTTGTCTCAAATTCATTTTTTTTCCACGGAAAAAAAGATGACAGTTGTTAAACATGCAAAACAGCTGCTTCATATTCATGACATGTGCTTTGTCATGATCATAAAGTTGTCTTAACATTGTTGAACACCCCTTTAAGTAAAGTGTTACAGAAAAGGATAAGCTATGAGGAAAAACTTAAATATCCATACCTTCATGACAGACTTACTGATGATAATGTTTTGTGAGACACTAGCGATGCATACAAGTATCTCCACAGTTGTTTGGACAGTCAGAGGAGAATCTGTTATCTGGTGTGAATTGTTCATTGTAGCACTACAGAGCTGAGCCACAAACTCTGGTATTTGCTCTACAATCAATACCTTAAATTAAAGTTTTTCAAATAAAAGATAAATATTATATATTAATAATAAAACTATATATATTGTTTTTTGGCCGTATTCAGAACACAGTCTGTCAATATAGCTCACCTCAACTTTCCTTTTACGGTCGCTAATAATTTGAAGTACACACTTCATGTCGAACACTGTCCATTTACCTGATGTGCATTTGTAAATTATATTGCCATGCCAGTTTGTTTCGAATGGTCCGGTTACAAATTCATTTTCATTTCCAACTCCAAGTGTGTCATTGTTACAGCTAAATTCTGCAGTTAAAAAAGTTCAAGAAAAAGAAAATCAGCTAAATTTCTCGAAGTGCAATGAATAAAATACCATAACAATATACGTATATATCAATATTTAAGATCACCTCCTTTTTCTTTTTGAATAGTGACTCTTTTCCAGCCATAATCAAACACTTTTAGAGCTGGATCCTTGAGTTGACATGTAAAAGTTTCATTCTCACAATTCCCTCCTACGATTTTATGTTGTAGAGTGATGCATCCATCCACTGATTGCATGAAACAATTAAATACGATCCTTAAAATGGAGATATTTCTGCTTTAACCGATAAAAACATTAAGAATACTTTATGTAGCCTGCATTTACAACCTGAAGATTTCAGTTCATCACCAGTAGGAACTGAAATTCACCCCACAGCATATGTTGCTTCACAGCATGTCAGTTGTACAAGACTTTCCACACATTGTAACTTTATGTAATGTTTACTCAACATGATATTGGGACGCTCTTCAAGAATTATAGTTTGCCACTGGACATAAGGTATCGGGGCACATTCTATTATACACGAGTATCTGCCTGCAAGAGAATAAAATAACTTAAGTTTATTGTTATTAATGTAATGTAAGATATACCATTAATAGAACAAGGACACATAGTGACACCATTGTCTCTCTCTGTAGCGTTGTTCACAATAAGAGTGCTGCCATCAGGTGAAATGAAGTATCTAACGGTATATAGTGCAGGATCTTGGTCATTCACTCTCCATTTCATTTTACCCATAACAGACTCTGGGTTTGTGCAACGCAGTTCAATCCTTTAGAAGGGATACAGTTTTTCTGCAATGGACAGGTTCTTTGGGTCTGAAAGGAAAAATTATACAACTTATACAAAGATCACTGAACATTCATACTCAAGCAAAAGTACCATTACTCGCCAAAAATGTAGTTCAAGTAGAGTAAACGTGCCAGTTGTAAATACTACTCAAAGTTTGAGCAAATAGCCCTTCTAGACATACTGAGTATTGAGTATTACAATGTGGACTGAAGAAGTTTCAGTTTACTAGAAATTCATCTATTTTAACTTCATTCATCTTATGTTAAGCTGCTTTGACACAATCCACATTGTAAAAGTGCTATCGAAATATAGATGAATGGAATTGAAAATTATTCCACCTTAAACCCTGCACATTAAAAATGTAGCTTACATCAGTGTTATTTTCTTTTAAGCGTTAAATGATTTGCCATTAATAGACTTTAAATTTAAAACACAAGTTTTATGTAATGAGAGAATGAATTTTACATTAATAGTTAAGTCCAAAATTATTTGCACTGGACTTGACTGTTTTTTCCTTATAATTGTTATTACTTTTTAGATAGAGGAGCTCTGCAATGAACAACACACTAACCTTCATTTACCTTAAAAAAACAAACAAACCTTTCATTCATTCATTCATTTTCTTCCGCTTTTCCGGGGCCGGGTCGCGGGGGCAGCAGTCTTAGGAGAGAACCCCAGACTTCCCTCTCCCCAGACACTTCCTCCAGCTCCTCCGGGGGGATCCCGAGGCGTTCCCAGGCCAGCCGAGAGACATAGTCCCTCCAGCGTGTCCTGGGTCTTCCCCGAGGCCTCCTCCCGGTGGGACATGCCTGAAACACCTCCCTAGGTAGGCGTCCAGGAGGCATCCGAAACAGATGCCCGAGCCACCTCAGCTGACTTCTCTCGATGTGGAGGAGCAGCGGCTCTACTCCGAGCTCCTCCCGGGTGACAGAGCTCCTCACCCTATCCCTAAGGGTGCGCCCTGCCACCCTGCGAAGGAAACTCATTTCGGCCGCTTGTATCCGAGATCTTGTTCTTTCGGTCATGACCCAGAGCTCGTGACCATAGGTGAGAGTAGGAACGTAGATTGACTGGTAAATCGAAAGCTTTGCCTTTCGGCTCAGCTCCCTCTTTACCACAACGGACCGGTACATCGACCGCATTACTGCTGCCGCTGTGCCAATCCACCTGTCAATCTCACGTTCCATCCTTCCCTCACTCGTGAACAAAACCCCAAGATACTTGAACTCCTCCACCTGGGGTAAGGACTTTCCTCCAACCTGGAGATGGCAGGCCACCTTTTTCCGGTGGAGCACCATGGCCTCGGACTTGGAGGTGCTGATTCTCATCCCAGCCGCGTCACACTCGGCAGCAAACCGCCCCAGTGCATGCTGAAGGTCCATGTTCGATGAAGCCAACAGAACAACATCGTCTGCGAATAACAGAGATGAAATCCTGTGGTCCCCGAACCGGACCCCCTCCAGCCCAAGGCTGTGCCCTGAAATTCTGTCCATAAAAATTATGAACAGAATTGGTGACAAGGGGCACAAACAAACAAACCTATAATTAAGTAAAAAATATTAATCTAGGATAATGTTATCTTCTGAGAATTTCCTGACCCCAGAGCTATACATGCCGTGTATATACAGATTAATGAAAGTTTAAAGCAATGTGCTTGCTGCTTTTGTTTTATTAGGCATGTAAAACCCCTATCCATTGAGACAATCCAGTTTTCTTTTTCTCTCATGTGTTCAGAATAATGAGAATACTTCCATCATAGTGAAATGTAAGGCTCTGCCTTCTTGGTTTTTTGTCTTTTCCCGCGTTCTCTCATTGAGTGTGGGATTCAATGTTACTACATTCATTCTAATTTGTTTAAAAGTTAATTAATTCAAATAAAAAGTACCTCACATTACATTTTCAAAAAAGTAACTCAAATATTATTACTTCCTTTTTTAAAGTAATGAAGTACTTTACTCGTTACTTAAAGTAATATTATTACGTAACTTGCATTACCAACCCTGGTGATGATATGGTAACGCTTAGACTGTACACTTTGAACCCTGACTAACAAGCTATGAGTATCCAGCAGTTGGGTTCACAAACCAAGTTCAAGCAGCACTGCATTATAGCTATTGTTTAAGGCAATTTCACGTCTCTCGATACTGTGTGTAACCATTTTGTGTCTTCTTAGATACACTTAATGCTGCCATGCAATAGATGTTTGCTGCATTCATAAAGCATCTGTGTCTTGAGAACAGTTTGTGTCAGAAGTGATTTTTCAATGCATAATTTGATTGGACCGGAATTAGGGGACTGAATCCAAAAAATAAAAAAATTAAAATTAGCATACAACACTAAAAATTAACTCAAAAGACAATACCTGAGGAAAAACTAATCAATTACAGTAAATTCAGTATTTGTAATCAGTTACGTCACCGATACTTGATATAACTTTCTTATAATTAAAACATATACAGTAATACAGTAATTAGGCAAGTTATTCTATAATGATGGTTTGTTCTGTAGGCTATTGAAAAAATATATATATATAGCTTAAAGGGGCTAATAATATTGACCTTAAAATGTTTTTTTTTTAAATAAAGACTACTTTTATTGTAGCTGAAATAAAACAAATAAGACTCTCCAGAAGTAAATGTCCTTGCTCTGTTAAACATCATTTAACAAATTAAAAATCAAATAAAAAATCAAAGGAGAGCTAATAATTCTGACCTTAACTGTACATTGGGCCTCTCAAAACAGTAGAACAGTTCATGAGGAATAAACACCAAATAAAAAAACAAATAGGTATTTTAAATATTTACTTACCGCTTTCAGAAAAAGCATTGATATTGAGGGATTCCTGCTTTTGAAAGAGTCTGGAAAGCTTCTGTGTTTGCCAATGCAAAATCATCACTGTTGGCACCACTGGCACTGTTTGCTGTTGCACTAATTTCATAATCTGCTGTAATGCTACCAAACCTATGGAGCAACACACAACGCAAAAAGAAGATGATGCTGCTGTTGTTGTTGTTGTTGCACTAGATAAAGGTTTAAAGAAATAAAGGAGATGAAAACTTTACCTGAAGTTAGTGACTTTAACAGAATTTTTAATGTACGCAGACAGACTTGCGTAACTGTTATCAATCTGTAACAACCAAAAGACTTCAAAGTAAATGTACACATTATAACGCTGAAATAAGAATGTTCAGATGCTTTCAAGATGAAGCTAAGCAAAAAAAGATCTGTCTTAATGCTGCTTTACACTTCATTAAACATAACGTATGACATGTAGAAAATAAATAAATGGCGCACAACAATATTAGCAATTTATTAGCCCTCTCACACTCAAGTTCAAACTGAACTGGACTGTATATATTTTTTTACATTAACTAATTAGACTTTTTTCTTTTTCTAGGTTTCAAACTATCATAAATGAAATACTCACTGCTGATGCAAAAGCGTTTGCATATGTTTGGTACATCACTTCACTGGGGTTATTGAGACTGGTATCAAACTGTTTATTTACTCTCAATTACATTTTGAGAACTGCAAAAAAACAAACAAATAAAAACCTATATAGTGTATGTGTGTTACTGTGTTGTCATCAAAAACTATTTAGTATCAGCTGTACAGTGCACCTTTCCTTGTTGCAGTAGATGTCACTGGATGTGCTTCAGTCATTGCAAGAAGAGTAGCAGTCACAAGTGGTGGTGGCACTGAGGAAACCACAAACAAGCAACAACAAAAAAGAAGAAGAAGAAGAAGAAGAAAGAAGAAAGAAGAAAAACAAACAAACAAACCAGTTTTTAAAATTATTTTATTTATGTATTTAAAAAGTTTAATTATACTATAATTATATTCTAATTATACTATATTATATACATTCATTCATTCATTTTCCTTTTGGCTTAGTCCCTTTATTGATCCGGGGTCACCACAGCGGAATGAACCGTCAGCTTATCCAGCATTTGTTTTACGCAGCGGATGCCCTTCCAGCCACAACCCATTTCTGGGAAACATCCATACATTCTCCTTCACAAACATACACTACGCACAATTTAGCCTACCCAATTCACCTGTACCGCATGTCTTTGGACTTGTGGGGGAAACCGGAGCACCCGGAGGAAACCCACGCAACCACGGGGAGAACATGCAAACTTCACACAGAAAAGCCAACTGACCCAGCCGAGGCTCAAACCAGTGACCTTCTTGCTGTGAGGCAAACGTGCTATTCACTACGCCACCGTGGCGCCCCTATATTATATACTTCATATAAAATATATTAAACAAACAACTCTATACATTTATCTGTCTGTCTGTCAATCCAATGCCTGGGCTGTCCTAGGCAGGTCATCCAAAGTGAAAATGATTGAGGATTTTTGTTGTTCTATTTGTTTTCACTATCCTTGACAGATTATGTATTGTGTGTTGCACCTAATATGAGTATTGACAACATGTGTTTTAGCACAATATACTGTACTGCCACCAGTAGCTATTCCTGGCACAATTTCAAACCAAGAAAAAGCACAAAGATGAAAACTGCCAGTAATCTGAACACTAGAATGAAGTTAAATATTTTGATATACCTGGTGATGGTTCAACCAGAAGTGGACACGTACTGTTTTGAAGATATGGTCTCATCTCATTGATCACAGCATGGCTTGATGATTCCACAAATAAAATGTTTGTGAAGGGCAACTCTGTACCAAACAATATTAATACAATTATTATTATTATTATTATTATTATTATTATTATTATTATTATTATTATTATTATTATTCATAATAATAATAATAATAATGCAATTGCATTTATAGTGCATTATATATGCTACATTTTATGTTACTGCATACAATTTTATGGTGGCTAGAATTTCACAGGACGGGAATCAATTTGGTGTGTATATATATTTACATATGTTGTTCACATAATTATTATAAACATAATTGCTTCAATCAAATAAACATATTAATAACCACCACCACTATAATAACAGTCCCTAACAGTAACGTCAACAAATGTCACCAGCACTAATTAAATAAAAAGTACTGAATTAATGCACGACAGAGATTTCTAGTAACACTCTTTGACTATTTTTTTGTAATTAAAGCAAATTAAATACAGTTTTAATTTGAATGTGCTTTTGCATTTAATGCACATGCGTTTAGCTTCTCACCTCTCTTCAGCACACACATCTCTCGATCACATGAGCTGACAATGATGTCATTGCAGGCCTCATATGTCGTACAGTTGTTGTAGGACCACACATTACCATCTTCACATACACACTGGTATTCATTCACATTTGGCTGGCACACTAATGAACATATAACAGTTAACCTACACAGAATTGTTATATTGCACAACAATAAAGTGGAAAAAGTAGTAAGAACAGAACCGTGAATCAGACCTGTGCTTTGATGCAGCTGCTCTTCTTTAATGCTAAACTGTTAAAAACACAACAATAAGGTCATTTTACAAACAGTTTTATTTCTTAAAAAAATAATTTGGCACAACTTCAACCACTAAGGCTTATTAAACTCAAAACTTCTTTGCTGCCAGTTGCTTTAAAATTTTAAGTTAACTCAACTTTAATTTTTTTACAGTGGTATTTTTTAACAGTGTATTGCTATTATTAGAATCATTTTTTATGATTCAATTTTTTTTTCTTCAATAATTTAACAGTACCATCAGTTTACAAATTTTAACATTCTTTTAACCCCCCCCCCCCCCCCCCCAACAGCAGCAGTGACTGTAATTAGACGTTGCTATATAAATCCAGTAGATACAGATACATAATATAAACTCAATAAATCAAAAGAACATCCGTACAGAAAATAATAGTAAAATAAATAAATAAATAATAATAATAATAATAAAATAAATAAATAAAAATAGGTTACAAAATTCAAATAATACAATAATAATGATACATAAATAAATCAAACAAGATACTTACACTTTTACCATGCGTCTCACCACAGTGCACTTATTCATCCTCCAAAAATGTCAAATAATTTCCCCATCTTCTCTGATAAACATCTAATTTATCAAGTAGTCTATATGTCATTTTTTCATATGCTGCCACCTTCCCCAATTCCGTAACCCATTGTTGACAGAACGGTGCACCTGTTGACCGCCATCCCCTCATAATGATTTGTCTTCCAATCATAATACTTATTTGAATCTACTAGAATAATTTTTAATTAAAGAAGAGACACTTTCTTTAAACAATAAAGCCTATGGTGATTGTGACAACAGAAATCTCTCATCATGAAAGGAAAAACCTTTTATAATGTCGCTCACTAAATGTAAACAAATATATTATGACAGTACTGGTATTGTTACTGCACTAGGTAAAAATTTCGTTTTCAAATATTCCTATGTTTGCAACATTATTTAAGTGTTCTTATTCAGCTGTTGGATAGTCTGCTTGTTACTGCATGTAATTATGTCAAATAAAACATTTTTAATGTGGCTGTATTACATAGTTCGTTTTCATCAAATTTAATTTCAACACAATACGTTCTATTAGTTCATTTGTTTTTAAGTTTTTGGATTGCATTCATAGCCGAGGTGTGCAAGTGTGAAAGTATTGGATTGATCATTTTACATTTATCTTTTGATCACTTTAACAGTTGTCTAGACTGCATAATAAAATGATAAAAATATTTATTAATGTTACTTCCAAATAACACCTAATATGAAATCGACTTAAATATTAACATTAGAGTCAAACCTTAAACATAACAATAGTAGCAGAGACAAAAATGTGTCTAACTAATATATATATAAATAAATATATATTTAAATAAAATAATAATAATAGTAATAAAGCTTTCACTTACCTCCAAATCTATACTTGTCAGAGAAACATACTGATGGGTCAACAGGACTGTCACGAGGATTACTAAGGACTTTAATGTTAATCCTGTATCTGAAAAAAAAGTAAAATTAAAGAGTACCACATGTAATCCTCTTCCATTCTGATATAATAAACAAACAAAGAAGATATTTGTTGTTAAATCAAAACTTTTTTTAACAAGTGATTTAAGTTAGAGTACAGTCTTGTGTTAGAGCATTTTTGATACAAATGTAGTTGCAATAAACCAACAATTTGTAGTTTATTGTACCTTGACGGGCCATTATTGTACCTTCACAGTCTCAGTGAATATACTTCTTCAGAACAAATGCCAAGTATGTGGCTCATCCAAATGTTGCTATGTCATGCTGTATTTGATAAAAAAAAAAAAAAAAACCAATGAAAAAACTGAACAAAGGGTTTGCAATAAAGAGAAGGAGGTTGACAAAGAGTCCAAACAACAACAACAAAATTACAAACTAACAAACCTTTACAGATTATAAAGCTAAGAACATGAACTTGCCACAGAGATAACAGCATTAGATTAAGTTAAATTACATCAAATTGTTAATGTCAACAAGCTTACACGCTCTCTAACACTGCAGTAATATACATTTCAAGTCAAACGCATTTGTTTCAAACAGACAGTTTACAGCAGTTTATCAATTAAAAACAACACATATTTTTACCTGATCTCCGGTCAGAGATGATAAACTCATTTTCCAGGGTTTGGTATGTAGTGTTCTTGTCAAAAAAACAAAAACAAAAAAAATCACCTGCTAGACGAGTTTAAATTCCTTCGTCATTTCCTTGTTGTCATGAGTGAAAAAAACAAACAAACAAACAAAAAAACTGGTACATTGTTTACAATTATATTTAAGTACAATGACATACTTGATCAGGCCTTAAATGTAAAATTCAGACAGAACAGCACGATTTTAGAATTTCTCTTTATAATTAGATAAAAGTTACATGAAAAGAAAAATGCACTTGTTAATTTACTGAACTTCAGACCATCCAAGACCTAGGCAATTTTTTTTTTCTTCAATTGAAAATTCGACAATTTTTTTTTTTTTTTTTTGCTGAATCCATTGTTCATAAAACGAATAAGTTGACCAGCATTTGTGTGAAAAAAAGTGAATTAAAGCCACAAAATTAACCCCGGTGATTTGTTTTTTCTACATCATGAGTCACCATCATTCATTCATTCATTCATTTTCTTTTTGGCTTAGTCCCTTTATAAATCTGGGGTCATGAACCCCCAACTTATCCAGCATGTTTTAGGCAGCGGATGTCCTTCCAGTTACAACCCATCACTGGGAAACACCCATGCACTCTCATACACTACAGACAATTAAGCTTATTCAATTCAGTTAGCGCATGTCTTTGGACTGTGGGGGGAAACTGGAGCACCCGCCAACACAGGGAGAACACGCAAGCTCCACACAGAAATAGCAACTGACCCAGCCGAGGCTCGAACCAGCGACCTTTTTGCTGTGAAACAACAGCTCTGCCCACTGCGCACTCCAGAGTCACCATCATGAAGTCTAAAAATAACCTCAGAATTAGTAAATCAATGGCATTTTTTTTTTGGTGAACTATGCCAAATTTGTACAATAAACTTGCACACAATGTAAGAAACTGCACTGTTTTTATCAAAGGAGCAACTACTGTATTAAAAATCTGTAAATATCTGTTATTTGTACATGTGCACTACAGTAAGTAAACAGGCGGACCCGTTGCACTACATTCATCAGATTCCTTTCAGGACAGTGAACACAATTTATTTATTTTTTCAAGTAACTGTGATTACTTTTCCACTGAAAAAATAAAGTTTAGGATTCCTGTTCCATTCAATTGAATTGCAGTTATTATAATGTACTGTTTAACTGCTGTTAGCAGATCATTTTTTTTCTAAAGGTGTAATCTATATACTGTAGATGAACACGCCTATTATGAAACGATGGGGTATATGCACAGCTAGTGTTTTTCAGCCAATGATAAACATTCGATGAAAGGTTTCTGTGACTGTTTTAAATTTCATAAGGTTCCTTTTACAGCATTAATGTTGTAATATAATTAAAATATAATCAGTTAAACAGACTGAAGCATTTATTTAGTTCATTCATCAAGCATAAATCGAGATTATAGAGACCTTGTAACTGCTAGCTATGTCAGTACCAGCAGGTTAGCACAGAAACTCCATTCGAAATACTGAGGTAATATACATTTTCAAATATTAAAGAGATGGCAGGGAAAAATGGATTTAATGCAGTGCTTCTTGTCCAGTCTGAGGCCCACTTTATATCCAATATCTATTAGGCAGTGAAGATCACTTATTTTTAAAGAAAACAGATCTTAAACGTGGCGATTTTGTAATGGAAAGACACCGGAAAGGTCACTGGAAGCCGTCGGGCTGGCTGGCTGAAAAGTCTGTGTGCTTATGAAATAAATAAGAAATAAATGTGTAACTATGAAAAATAACAGGTCACAGACGGGCTGTGACTATGTCTTTTATTTAAGCAAGTTTGTAAGAGTGCATTAATTAAATAATACATTAATTCACACCAGCAGAAAAACACCAAAAGTACTGTTTGTGTGGATACTTTACTGTTTTATGTGAATAGAAATGCTCAATTTGTTTCTGCAAAACCATTTTTGCTGTTTATTTTTCCTTATTTAGTTTACTTAAGTTAGCTTAACATTTTATTGTTTAACATTGAAAATAAATCACACCAGACTTTCTAGCAAACATAATAGTTTATTATTCATGATTAATACTAAGAAACTAATAATACTCTCCTACTTACATTCTGGGTGACCTTCAAACAGTCAAACCTACATGTAGGAAAAGCGGCCATTTTAAACAAAGACCAAATAAATGTCTATGGAAATTTAGTAGTTTAACTATTAGATTATTAGTTTTCGGAGTTATAGGGAAAATTTAATTATATTTTAATGTCTTAAATTAATTTCTAACTAACAATTCAGTACTTTTTTGAAGTAACTTAAAGATGTAGTTCACCAAAACTGAAAATTCTGCCATCATTTACTCATCTTCAGGTTGTCCAAGTCCTAAAAAACCAATAGAACTAGAATAGATGAATAGATTTTTCTTCTGATGACTTGACCATGACCACTGAGACTCAGTAATTCTAATAATAATTCCTTACATTTATATGGCTCCTTTCTCAAGAGCTTTACACGTTTTTGAGGGGGAATCTCCTCATCCACCTCCAGTGTGCAGCATTCACCTGGATGACACGACGGCAGCCATATTGCACCAGACCACACATCACACACCAACTGATTGGTGGAGAGGAGACAGAGTGATGAAGGACCCAAACAGTTCACAGGTTGAGCACCCCCTTCTGGTCTCACTAACACCACTTCCGGCAGCACCCTAGCTATATGGTCTCTCATCCAGGTATTGACTGGTACAGCCCTGCTTAGCTTTAGGGAGCGACCATGTGAGAGTTGCAGAGAGCTAGAAAGCTTCAGAAGCACAAGATTTCAGCCAAGAAACAACCTGTTGACCACATTTGACAAAGTGACTTCCATGTAACAAGTGGGAAAGAAATAAACTAACACTGAAAAAATAGCCAAACCATAACAATAGGAAAAACACATAAAACAACACAAGTCAAGCATGTCAGTTAAAATTAATATTTCTATAAATGGAAAGTAATATTTAATACGACAAAGAAAAATCCCTGATATTCCATTAATTTAACAAAACAAACAAAAAGCAAAAACAAACAAACTGACATTTAATATCTGGACTCAACATTTCGAAATTCCATGACCCGTGGGAACCCTGTGAAAGGGTCTTACTGATGTCTGTGGGGCTAGGGTCCACATGAATTAAAACAAACAAACAAACAAAAAACATTTACATCATCAAAAACCTAAAAAAAAAACCATTAATAAAAGTCAAAATGGAACAAAAAGTCATCCAACAGAACTGGGCATTAATCGAAATGTACTTACTTGATTTTTGAATTGCTGTCAGGGGCTTTGTCGTAGTTATTGCCTTTATATTGGAGTTTCTTTCTTTATTTATTTACTTTTCTTTTCCCTCTTTTTATTTATTTATTTATATTTTTATTTTATTTAAGCTGTCACTAATATTTATCTAGTATTATAATTTCTGTCAATGATTATTTTCTATCTGTTTTCTTGTTGTTTTTTGTGATTGTAAACATTCTAAGTAAATGTTATTTGTGTACTATGTTTACAAAAACTTTAAAACACAGTTCAAAAACAAAAGCAGTTCATGAACTCATACAGTATTTATTATATTATGCAGTTGATAGCAAGACATCCCAAAAGTATGCTTGAATTCACAGGAAGATTAGTCAAAAACAGTTTGAATGATCTACTACAGTATGAACCTGTAGTGTGCACATGATGGAAACTTTAAAATCTCATGAGGCCACAGGACTGGATTTATAATGGAAGTGAAGTTATAAAACTGATGTTGTAAGACTGTTGTCAGTAAGACTATGTCAAATGTAGTATGTCCATTTGTCAATCATATTTCACACATTAATACAGACATGCATCTTAGTAGTCACAAAGTAATTCCCAAAAGAACAGCCTAGCGTCCCTTTTGAATGCAGTCAGTGTATTTCTAACAGATGACTCTTGAATCTTTGAAGGGGTCAATTAAATCAACAAGACATTTTTATAATCAAGATAAGAATAACATTGCTTTGATGCACTTGTCGCTAAGTATTCCCATGAAATCGCTTAAAAATATATATATTCTAATTAAGGGGGAAGGAAAAATTATGCAGTGGGTGAGCCTTAGTTAAAAAGGGTGGACAAGACTATATAATCATGCGCTAAAGCTTATGAATTTAACATGCCAAACCATAAAAAGTAGCCCAGTGTTTCAAAACAACATATAACAAAACAGCTTGACATTGTAATGACACCAACTGGACACTTTAAAATGATGATTTTAAAATAATCCCCCAGAAAACCACATACAAAGCAATTTCTCTCAACCTCTATTATTGATATAGATTATTATTGATATAGATTTTTGGTAGCCATTTACTTTAAGTAGTTCTCACTATTAACAAGTGGCCTCTTACCTGCCAACTATTAGGATATTGGCTGTTTATTTGTACCGATAAAACATATGTTTTGCATGATTTTATTCTACCTTACCTAATGCCTAAACCAACTAATACCTTAATTACTATTAATAATAAACAAATTAGGAGTTTATTGAAGAAAAAGTCATAGTCAGAGGCTTATTTACAGTGAGAACTGTACCTTAAAATAAGGTGTGACCATATATTTTTAACTTTAATCTTTCCAGCTGCAGTATTATAATAAAACATATCCTTAATTTAATATTAGAATTGTTGATTGTAAGCCATTTTCATAATTACTTGAAAACACAAAAACACCTCTTCCCAAAATAACAGACAGTGCAGTTTACATACAGTATACTTGCATTTTAGATTTGATTTGTTTTTGCAAAAGGCTGGTTAATGATTAATAAAGTAGACTTAAGATAATGCAGTAGCTGATTACGCATTCATAGGATCTGAGCTGTAACTGTTAGGAGATGCAGGTCCTGAGATGTTACTGGCTTCAGACACGTTGTACATATCTGAAAATAGTTAAGTGTGTGTTACTGAAAGCATTCTTGTCTCCGTCAATGATATTGACTTACAGAATACATACAAATATTGATCAGTTTTAATTGTGCAACTTACGTCTTCTCCTTCTCCTTTGAAAGAAACCCAGTCCACTTGAAGATGATGCTCCTGCACTAGTACTCTGTAATTCAGATTCAAAGATGTTATCAGTACAGTACATCCATCATTCTGAAGAACTCATGGAGATGCATTATTTTGTAGCCATTTACCCTGGTACGATTAGAGCTGGTAAAGTTCCTTAGTGACAACGTTCCTGCCAGTGCCTCGCGAACCTGAAACCAAACATGACAAAATGGGTTAAAGCTCTGGAGAAAAACGGAATGCCTCCAAGATCAATATTATACAGTACAATCATTCTGACCAAGGAGTAAAACTGCAAAGCATCAAATATGTTATACCTTGCTGTCCAAAAGGACTCCAAACACCAAAATAAAGAATCCCTGTGAAAGTGAAAAAGGTTACAATTAAGGTATACTAGTTGTAATGCTGTTTAATTTGTCTGTGTTAAAACATGAGGCTAGAATAAATGTTGCATTTAGGGCTGTGTATTGGCAATGGCCTCACAATATGATACATATAATAAAACAATATGATATATCACACATGCAGTCTGATATATTACAAGACTTCAATAAAAATAGGTTGACACATGACGTGTAGCAAAACAGACATGATAGAAATATCTGGCCTAGACCTACACCTCAGCATCAATCTATGTCAGCAACAATATTTAATAAAAAATAATTTATTTATTTGTGTCAGCGGTGCATCTCACACAAATAGGTATTCATTATTATTTCACAAAAAGTAGCACATATTAGTACTAGCACTATTCGTTTAGTCGATGCTTTCCTGCATCCCTTTTTTTTTGCAATCACAGGACTACACCAAAAAATACTCCATGTATTCATACTCAAAATTTTCATTTTGTTCAGAACACATTTATTTAAAATAAGTGCATTTTTATGGATTTTCCATAACACAATGCAAGCTGAGCGCTTTCTCACTATGTTATTAAATGCTGTTACTGTTACTACTGTTATTATGTCAGTAAAAGCAACAGTTGAAGCTCATGCACAGATATACCATCATGATATGCATTGCATATATAATGTATGATTGTCTTCTGACTGGTTTTTATAAAATAATATCATACATGTAAGTTTATTTAAAATAAAATTGAAAATCTATCAATGCTAGAGGTTTAAATATCAATATTAATAAAAGAAAACTGACAGCTAGCAGTATGGATTTTTTTACACAGCCCTAATGACAAATATTGCTATACAGTTTGCATATAAATCAAGCATACAAAATCGCAACCATAAAGTCAAAATATGCAGGCAGAAAGTCATACCTGCAGTGAATTGAGAAGTGCAAACACCACATGAACGCCTAATTCACGTGACACCATGGTTCCAATTCCAAATCCCCAAGTTAGACCGAAGATGGGAGTCAAAAAGGCCACACATCTGGCAATGACCATCAGGGTATGTTTCTCATCTGGTTGTGTTGCAGCACCAACTCCTCTTCGCAACAGCTTGAACAGAACCACTATCAAAACCACAAGGTTTATGGCTACTATTGTGAGAGCCGGAATCACAAATGCCAGCAGAGCTTTAGATTCAGTCCAGTTCAGCCAGCATGCTTGTTTGGAAACATAAACCTGAGGTCCAGCTGTCGACGCAACAGTAATGGCCGATATGAGCAATGGTGCACCATAACTTATTGTAAAGGCAATGACCATCATTTTGACCCTTGACATCTGGGACCAGACCATGACAGTACGGTAAAGAAGCAACAGCGCTGAAATTAACATCCAGAAGAAAAGAGCCAGGTAAAAAAAGTGCATGAAGAAAACTACTGAACTGCAGCGATCCGCAGGGGTTGGCTGCTCTTTTGAGATTGCAGCTCCAATGATAAAACAGACGTCTGCGATCAGCAGGGAAATGGCAATGTTGATTATGGAGACATGTCGCATGTAGGAGGTGTCATTCCTTGTTGTTGACCTCCATACGATAGCTTCAATAATGAGGCACAAAATCAAGCTGGCCATTGAAACAGCTACACCAATGTAGGTTATATAGTCTAGGACTACATTGTCAATGAAAAACGGTGACATTAGGATTGAAAAAGAGGTTGTGTGGTTGCATTCACAAGTGATTATGCCTGTTTCATTCCCATTACTTATGTAGGGTTTTGGTTCACATCCATTGGAATCCCATATGCTGAGATTAAAGTTCCAAAAGACACACTGAGGATTTCCCAGAGACTGATTAGTAAGGCCAAAAGCAAACGAAATGTTGTTAACTGTTTGGTTAACCTTAACAACAACCACATCTCCATTAATGGTCAAACCCGATTGCACACTGCTATTATTATTAGTAGTATTATAATAATTATTATTAGTAGTACTATTACGAGCAGGTAAGATACGGTTAAGTGTTGTGAAGACTATGACAGTTAAGGAGGTTGCATTAAAAACCTGCGGTATCAGAATCCCAGTAGTTGAGTTTGGTAAGCTTGATATCCCTATGTATTCAGAAGTTATTACAGTTCTATTCAACTCAACTACTGTTTCACTAATTGTAAAATTGCCTTCTGTGAGACGACTAGTTATTTGCTCTACAGCACTCAAGAGCGTTGCGCTTGTTTCGTTATTGGACAAATTGTTCCATGAGGTAATGGATTCTTCTGAAACAAGTACATTCACTGTTGTAAGGAAATCCTGAAATGAAAAAGTTGTCATAATTAGATACAACATTTTGTTAGATAATATGCAAATATTTCCTAGTAATAAAAAAAGTCTGACTGGGCACATTTTAAGATGTCACATAATCTATTCATAACGTAATGTAATACCTTCATTATAGGCTCACTGATGATAACCGTTTGTGACTGAGTAGCAACATTTGTAAGTATGTTAACAATTGTCTGCACTGTCACAAAAGACTGGGTTATCGTTTGTGTATTGTTCACCGTAGCAATACTGAGCTGAGATACAACATCTGGTATGTCCTGTGGTTTCAAGACCTTAATCAGAAAGTGAAGAAAAATGTTAATATCAGAAGTACATTAAATGGGCATCAGCTAAATTTACATGCATAGATTGTAAAGATTACCTCAGATTGCTTTTCAAGGTCCTTAAATACTTTCAGCACACATGTTTTTGGGTTGGTCTCTGTCCAGATATTATTTTCACATACATAAGTTATTGTACCTTCCATGCCAGGATAACAAGGTCCTTGTGTAATGTCACCATTTTGTCCATCTCCAAGTGTTATGTTTTTACAGGTAAAAGCTGGGGAAAAAACAACATTTTTCAAATGAGTTCTTTCAAATAGCTAAAACTGAAAAAACAAACAAACAAAAACATACAGTGAAGCACAGAATTCATATCCCTGGCAAATTTTGACTTAAAGTTACTTTTAATCAACCAGAAAGAGTTTTCTTTTCTTTTCTTTTTTTTTTTTTTACTAAAAATGACACAGGTTTCTTCGAAAAGATGATATGACGATGTACAGGAGGCATCATTGAGAAAAAAGTGGCAAAAAGTGGCATGTCCAAAATTATTTATACCCTCCTCAATAATCAACAGAAGAGCCTTTATTGTCTTTTACAGCAATCAAGTGCTTCTTATAATTGCTGACCAGCTTTTTGTATGTTTTGCATTTTGCATTCTCCACTGGTGTGTTTGCCCATTCATCTTTAGCAATGAGCGTCAACTCTTTTCGGTTGGAGAGTAATCTTGCCATCACCCTGATCTTTAGCTCTCTCCACAGATTCTCCATTGGATTCAGAACTCTGGCTGGGCCACTGCAAAACATTAATGTTTTTGTCTGCTAACCATTTCTTCACTAATTTTGCTGTGTTTTATTGCTGTTGTCATGCTGAAATGTATACTGCTGCCCAAGGTTCTCTGCAGACTGTCTTTTGTTGTTGAGAATTTTGATGTATAGCTCCTTTTTCATAGTGCTGTTTATTGTTATTAGGTTCCCTGGCCCACCAACTGCAAAACATTAGGTTCCGACACGTTACCTTCTCCTTTGTTATGCCACACGAAGGCTATCACTGTGGCCAAACAGTTTAATTTTTGTTTCAACACCACAGTCTGCGTCCGTGGAACCCAGCGGTGTGCATTGTCCATTGGAGTCTCTGGATGTCCATTGGATTCATCAGGATGGCCTTGGAGGTAATCCATGGAATCTTTTTTTTTACTTCTCTCACTACCCACCTGGCCAGCACAGGTATCAATTTTGGCTTCTGACCACATCCTCTGAGATTTTTTACAGTGCACAATGTCTAGTATTTTTTAAATAATACTTTGCACTGCAGCCACTGGAACGTCAAAACATTTGACTCCCACACAGTCACCCACTGAAGCTAAGCAGGGCTGCGCTCGGTCAGTACCTGGATGGGAGACCACATGGGAAGGCTTGGTTGCTGCCTGAAGTGGTGTTAGTGAGGCCAACAGTGGCCGCTCAACCTGTGGTATGTGTGGGTCCTAAAGCCCCAGTATAGTGAAGGGGACTCTATACTGCTCAGTGAGTGCCGTCTTTTGGATGAGACGTTAAACCGAGGTCTTGACTCTGTGGTCATTAAAAATCCCAGGATGTTATTCGAAAAGAGTAGGGGTTTAACCCCGGCATCCTGGCCAGATCTGCCCATTGGCCTCTGTCCATCATGGCCTCCTAACCACCCCATATCATAACTGGCTTCATCACTCTGTCTCCTCTCTACCAATCAGCTGGTGTGTGGTGTGCGGTCTGGCGCAATATGGCTGCCATCGTGTCATCCAGGTGGATGCTACACACTGGTGGGGGATGAGGAGATTCCCCAAAGAGATTGTGAAGGAGATTGTGTAAAGCGCTTTGAGTGTCTAAAAAAGCGCTATATAAATGTAAGGAATTATTATTTTTATTATTATTATTATTTAGATATGGTCTTACAGCCATTTCCTGACTTGTGAGCAGCCACAAGTTCTGACTGAGCTCCTTTGTTTTAGCCATGAGTGTCCACAAACCAAAAGCAAAGAGCTTCTGTTCTTCACCTGTTGAGTTGATTTAATAAGCCAGGGTAATTGGGATTCTTTAGAACAGCTTGGAATATTTGGAATGGTATAGAACTTTGCATTTCCCCATAGACTGCATAAAAGAGCATGAATAATTTTGGATATGACACTTTTTGATCAAATGTAAATAATTTTTTTGCCACAATGATGTTTCTTGTCCATCTTAATATCATTCGCGGGCAAAAACAACATTTCTGGTTGAATGAAAGTAACTTTAAGTCAGAATTTGTACAGTATATGAATAATTAGGGGCTTAAATGTATGTCTGGATTAAACTGAAAGAGTGAAACTGAAAACTAAATGTTCACCTCCTGTTTTCAACGTAACTTTGACACCTTTACTGCCATAGGTGAATTTTTGAAGTGCTTGATCCTTGAGGCTGCATTCAAAATCTATACTATCACATGTTCCAGTTTTGATTGTATGCATTAATTTGGCACATCCATCCACTGATTGCATGAAAAAACAGTCATTGAGAACATTAAAACATACACAGTTTAAGGTGTTTTCACTGGAACTGAAATCTGCAAATTGTGTAAATGTACAACCTGAAATTGTTACGACGTCATCAGGAGTTTTCTTTGTCCAGTCCACAGTGTTGTTGTTTTGTTCACAGCATGTCAGATTAATAATATTGTTTACACACTCAAAAGATCGTTCAATTGCACCCACGTCAATAACTGGAGTTGTTTTAATACTTATATCTTGCCACTGAATGTATGGTACTGCTCTAGCTATGATACATGCGTATCGACCTGCAAGTGAAATTATACATGTTAATTTATGCATTAGCTAGAACAAAACAAAACAAAACAAAGGCCGGATGCAGCTATTGTGCAGTGAGAGGTATAGCACACTTTCTCAACATTTACAGAACCATTTCTTGTTTACATATTTAATATGATATTTTTGGGTTCTGTTCATAATCTTAAATATAAATTTGGTCGTGCTCTCAACCAACATTGTATTTAATAAAAATCCAGAATAATTTTTTTTTCTTCTCAATAGCACATTCTAAGTTTAAGCATTTACTTAGCTCAAGAAAAACGGAGGCAGACCTAAAAAACAAAGGTAGGGGTTTCATTGCTTTAGGATTGTAAACACAAAAGCAAGATTGCTACCCAGTTGTTGTCTTCACCCAGGAACAGTCAATATGTAAGGTGTTATTGGTAACACTTTACAATAAGGTTCATTAGTTAATGCATTTACTAACATGAACTAATCATGAATAACACTTGTACAGCATTTATTAATCATAAATGAACATTTACTAATGCACTATTAGCATCCAAGTCCATGATTGTTAACATGAGTTAATGCACCGTGAGTTAACATGAACTAACAATGAACAACTGTATTTTCATTAACTAATGTTAACTAACATGAACAAATACTGTAGTAAATGTATTGTTCGTTGTTTGTTCATGTTAGTAAATGCATTAATTAACATTAACTAATGAACCTTATTGTAAAGTGTGACCCTGTTATTAATGGGGCAAAAATTTGTGTGACTCACCTCTGTCTTTTTGATCGATGTTTTTCACAACGAGAGTGCTATTGTTGTTTGAAATGATGTATTTAGTGGTGTCAGTTGTAGGCTTGTCATTCACTGTCCAACTCATTGGACCATCAAAAGAAGATGGACGTGTACATTGCAGCTTCATATCTTGTTGAGGATACCAACTTTCTGCAGTGGAAAGTTTCTTTTCTTCTAAAATTTAAAAATCCAAATAACTGTCACACTTTGTATCTTTAGTATGGGTTTGTTAATGCAACATTTTTGCAAGCAACACTCATTGTTATAGGAATATGACAATGTATGAACTCAGCAGCATATTTTGAGCAATGGGCATGAAAACAGAATATGATAAGAACAGTTTTTTTTTTTTTTTTTACAGTTTCAGGTTTAGATACTGGCTACACTTACCACTTTGAGAAAAAGCATCTGCAGGTATATTAAATGAAGGATCTCCAGTTCGGAGAGTGGTTGCAACCTGTTGGTTTACTGCAACGAATGCATCAATACTGGGGCTACTGGCTGTTGTTACACCAATTGTGTAGTCTGCTAAAATGCTACCAGGTCTGTGGAGCGAAAAAAAAAAAAAAACACAATGTAAAGACACTGTTTTAACACTATTAAAGTCTGCATAACCTGGAAGCAGCAACCATTTTCCCCTGTATTGTGGCGCAGTTCCTAGAGAAACAGAATATTAAATGAGAAAACAGTGGCCGTGGGTTTTTCCTTTCTACTGCGAGCTGATTGGATGTAGTAAAGTAGGCCTTGCATTCAGAAAGATCGGCAAAAAGGTTTCAGAAGAGTTATTTCAACCTAACAGACACCTCCTCCTCACCATTTCTGTTGTCAAACCAGACAGTTGGAGGGGCATGGTTAAGTTTGTTAGCCATGCCCAATACCTTGTAATCTGAGAATTTCACTAAAAACAAACAGAAAGTGTGCTTTCAGGTTTTAATTAAAGTCATTATAAGGACAAACAATTTGGTTTTCTTAATGACATGCACACTTGTTCACCACAAAACTAGCACTGTTTCCACAGCCACATCACGCTGCAGCCCAAGACCGGTTACTTACTGAAGCTAAGCAGAGTTGAGCCTGGTCAGTACCTGGATGGGAGACCACATGGGTAAACTAGGTTGCTGTTGGAAGTGGTGTTAGTGAGGCCAGCAGGGGGCGCTCAACCTGCAGTCTGTGTGAGTCTTAATGCCCCAGTAAAGTGAAGGGGACACTATATTGTCAGTGGGTGCCGTCTTTCAGATGAGATGTGAAACTGAGGTCTTGACTAATTTAAAAAATCCAATGGCACTTCTCGTAAAGAGTAAGGGTGTAACCCCAGTGTGCTGGCCAAATTCCCTCCATCGGCCCTTAACCATCATGGCCTACCAATCATCCTCATCGACCAAATTGTCTTTATCACTGTCTCCACTCCACCAATAGCTAGTGTGTGGTGAGTGCACTGACGCCATTGTTCTGTGGCTGCTGTCACATCATCCAATTGGATGCTGCACACTGGTGGTGGTGTGGAAAGACCCCCACTCATAATTGTGAAGCGCTTTGGGTGTATGACCATACACAATACATGCGCTATATAAATACACACATTACATTACATTCCAACCACCTATTTTTCTAAAAAGAAATAAATGTAAAAAAAACATGCACATAAAAAAACATATGCGCATAACTGAGCAGGATAAGCTTTTTATTAGTTAAAAAAAAGATGCACATAAACTATGATGGAAACACTTTTACCAAACATATTCTTGTATGCACATTAAAAAAAAAAGTTGTGTGATTTTGAAATAAGAGATCATGTGACTGTAAAAATGTGTGTGAATGGAAAAACCAGAAGACTGAGCACCTTTTAAAATATCTGAAATGTTGTTTTGGTCATTCTAAAACGCCTTAACCATTTCAGTATTAGTGTTATTATCTTATTAATTACCTCTAGAATAATCAAGAGCGTCCGTGCTCTGAGTCTCACGCCTTTAAACACCCCCATGCGTTCACTGTGTGTCGGCACCGTCTTCTGAGGCACAAGTTAGTTATTAAATAAGTAAAAGATTCACACAGCTTGTCCTACCGCAGCAAACTCTGTTTTTACAGTTGATATTTGGCACCAGGAATAATGACGATTTAATCAGGAAGTGACGATTTTGTTCTCTGACTATTTGGATGGAAACGCTGTTTATTTGCACGTCTTTTATGCGATATTCCTGTTTTACGTACAAATTTAATTTGCATCTTTGGATGGAAACATAGCTAATGTGAGCTAACAAAATCAACATGGTTCGTTTGGTTTCATCTGTACTTTAATGATTTTATTGTTGGGCAAATGAGATCCTTCAAATATAAGAGGATTAGTCATTCTGCTTAGAGTTATCAGTTTCTAGCTAATCAGTTAATCTACTGTAGCTATTGTAAGTCAATCTAACTGATCAGTGCATGCAGCCGCCAGTATAACAGAATAAAACAAATATATAGATTATTACTGCATAGCCTGCCTGTTAATGCTTCTCAATACTCACTCTAAAGCATCTTTGAAAAGGGTGTCTAAAGTATCTCCATAATGTCATTTGCTACTTTAAATATACAAACCCTTTGTACCCTTTTATTATATATCTGCTGAAAAATATATATACTCTGAAATTGATCCCATAAATTGTATTTTATCAATAAATATCTGTATTATTGTTATGGTGGAGGTTTTATATTCAGATTTGTTTTTATAACTCAATCTTTATTGTTTTTAAGATCAACGCAGACATTGTTAGTGAATGTTTCAATTGAAGCCTCACCTGAAGGCAATGACTTTTACTGAGCCTTTCACAAAGCCATTCACATTTTTGTAATTGTCCTCAACCTGTAACATGTAAGAGTAACATATAACAATGCTCAATAGAAAGTAATGTTAATGATAAATTAGCTATGTTACCAATCACATCAGTTGTTTTTATTAACAACAAACAGAAGATTAAAGAATTTACATATTTACACAAAATTTTCTTAAGTTCAGTCTCTCTCAAATGAATAAACTACTCCTCACTCACTATTTAAATATTTATTATTATTTTTAATTAAGTATAAACAAATCAATACTCACCGCTGACTCAATTTTTGCTTTGTACAAAATGTATTTTTTATCGTCAGGTTTAGTGAGGCCAGTATAAAAATCTTCATCTATTTTTAATGACATTTTAAAAGCTGAAAAACAAACAAACATTAATTTCTTGCAGTCACATGATTTTCCATTCAGAATATGTATAATCACAAGATGGGCAAATTAAACTACTAAAAATAATTAGAAAATCTTATGACTGTGAATATAATTATGAATAAAACTATTAATATTAATATTATTAATAATAATAAAACATCAAATATGTATTTTATTTTGCTACATACCTGTTACAGCTGTAGTCCCATTTCCAATGTTTCAGCAAACAAAAGAAAAAAGAAATTATGAATTATGAAATTGTAACAGTGTGATAATACAGCAGAAACCATAATAATAATGGCTATGATAATTTTCCTGAACATTCAAATCAATAACTCTGTTAAGAATGTCAATCAAGACAGCAGGTTGTTAAGTAATTGGTTGAATCTTAATATGCAGGAGGGGGAGATTCACTCTTTTGTATACACTGTGATTTAGCAATTTATAATGGACCATTTTCACATTTCTGGATTTCTCAGCAGCGGATATCTTCATGGGTAAACTTAAAACGCAGTAAATGGGAGAGTGCAACTTTTTTTTACAGTCCTTTTTGCTCAAATAATAAAAGAAACACTCACCGAAACTGTTTCTCAAGACTTTAAAAAAATAGTTCTCTACTTGAACTGTCTGTTTTTGTCTATCTTCAGGACCTAAATTTCCTGTGCCTGAGTCTTCTGTGCCGAAATTGCCTGTGCCTGAATTGTCTGCTCATAAATTGTCTCAGCATGAATTGTCTGCGCATGAATCGTCTGCTCCTAAATCATCTGCACCTGAATTATCTGCACCTGAATTGTCTGCTCCTGAATTTCCTGCTCCTGGTGTGTCTGCTCCTGATTCATCGGTGCCTGAATCGTCTGCTCCCAAATTGTCTTTGTCTAAATCTTCTGCTCCTGAATCGTCTGTGCCTCAGTTGTCTGCTCATGAATCGTCTGTACCTGAATCGTCTGCTCATGAATCGTCTCCACCTGAATCGTCTGCTCATGAATCGTCTCCACCTGAATCATCTGCATCATCTGCACCTGAATTTTCTGTGCCTGAATTGTCTGCGTCTTAATTGTCTGCTCCTGAATCGTCTGTGTCTCAAACATCTGCGCCTGAATCGTCTGTGCCTGAATTGTCTGTCATGAATCATCTGTGCCTCAATAGTCTGCTCTTGAATTGTCTGCACCTAAATCATTTGCACCTGAATTGTCTGCTCCAGAATAATCTGTTCTCAAATCCTCTGCTGCTGAATCATTTGTTTCTGAATCGCTTGCACCTGAATCGTCAGATCCTGAATTGGTGTGTCTAAATCATCTGTCCTTAAATCTTCTGTACCTGAATTGTATGCTGGAGAATCTTCTGTGCCTGCACCTCACGAGCCATCTAAGCCCTCCATCATAGTAGCCAATTCACAGTAGAACTTCAGCCCACTCTACATCATAACAGAATTCTTTCACTGCGGGACTTTCTGCAACCATTGCCTTTCAGTAAGACGGGCCCCTTGTCTCCCTCATGCCTCTGAGCTGCTGTCCAACATTGCCCTTCTGACCCTTTGGTTCCATATTGGATCAAACCTCCCTTGTCTCCACCATAACCCATCATCTCACATGCTCTGCCTGGCTCCCTTGTCCCTTCAGCTCTTCCTTGGTCAGTCATAGCCCTGCCTACACCTTGGGACATAATTCCTCAGTCTATACCTTGTCACTCCATCGTTCCAGGAATCAGAATTGTTAAACCTTTGCTTTGGATTATTTGCCTTTCTATTATTTGATCTCTCTTATGCTCAGTGAACACATTAAAACACGAGCAAATATAAATGTTCCTTTCATATTATTTTGGGTTGAATGAATAAAAGCATCTAGTGGAAAAACCTAAGGATTAAACAATATCTAACCAGAATTTGAAAACAACTGCATGCAAATGCTAAAAACAAATAAGACTTCTGATATCCTGCAACATAAATATATACGGTGCCCAGAATAAATGATTACACCCCTTAAAGATTTCCTTATATTTGTGCATTTACATTAGATTAGTAAGTACCAAAGCCAAATCTAAAGCTAATCTAACTAAATGTGTACTCATTTATGCCATGCACAATATACAATCAATGCATTTCAGAATTTAACTGATACGATAAACTCGTATGAAAATAGATTATTAATAACTTGTATATTTTTGATTGTTTTACAGCATGTGTGATGTTGTTTATTGTTTTAAGTCAAAATGTACATGCAAAACATTATTTATTATTTAAAAAAACTGAAGACAATCAATCAAACTTGTCAAAATAATGTTTGCCTATGCATTTAAGATGATGGGTTTTGTGCAATATCTATTTTTACTGCATTCCTTGCTGTAGTAAATGTATGTATAATTACAGGCAAGTAGCTGTTGTTAAAAAGAAACACCAAAATAAATATTCTAAATACCTGGTGTAGTAGTAGCTGGAATTACAGGTGCAGCAGTAGGTACTGGAACAACTATTGTCGAAAAAAAATAAAATAAATAAAACTTCCATAAAAATATTTAGCATTTCAAAATGTAATGGTATATCAGATGCTTTTTATACCACATACTTGGAGTAGTAGATGTAGTTGTAGGTACAGGTACAGTAGTAGTTGTTGGAACAACTGTTGGTGAAAAGAAACACCTAAATAAATATGAATCATTTCAACATGTAATGGTATTGGAGTTCTTTTTTAATGTACTGTACATACGTGTTGTAGTAGTTGTAGTT
>CAIGQQ010026964.1:9015675-9027067 GCA_903798035.1 Danio albolineatus | reverse complement strand
AAGTATCAGGAGTTCCTGAATAAACTCATACTGCTCATGTTACTAAAGCTACATCCAGTTCAAATGAAATCTAATGTTATTTCTCACCTCTTTGGCAAAGTGACCCCTCTGAAGGGAGAGTTTGAATGCATCCACAAGTGCCTCCCACAATGCTATCACACACCTGATAGGCCATGCAGGTGTTACTGGGCCAAACATGATCCACCTCACACTTGCACTCATATTCTGTTCCATTCAACCCACACACTGTTAAAGCAAGATAAACATGATCAAGTCATTAGGATCCATTAAAAAAGTGAAATGACATGATATGTTACACAAATGAGTAGTATTAAAGGAACTGCTTTGATGTGAGTTGATGTGATGCAGCTTCATGCTCTCACCAGTAGTAATGTCGATATCTGTGATGTTTGTGCTGCTGCTCAGAGTTAAAGGCAGGCTGATGTTTGTGAAGAGATTTCGCAAGTAGTCCACCAGGAACACGTCAAAGGAGCTCACATCAAAGTCAATCACGTAGTCAGAAGGCAGAACTACAATAATAATCAAAGGCATTTGAGCAGACCAAAAGTAAAAATGTACCATCATTTTAAAAAACAACAACGAAAAAATAAAACAGGTTTTTCTTGATGCCACTGCTGCCTTGACTTCTAGAACATTGTTGGGATGCAACAGAGATCAACCGATATAGATTCATATTATTTTTATAGTCATATACAAGTACTGATACTGTATGCAAATTGTGCTATTGCACCCCCCCCATTATAACTGGATGATTATTAGATTAAAATATAAATATAACATCATAAATATGTTTTTTTTTTTGTAAATACAGTGTGTGTGCTATTATATTTTATACAAATTGTCATTTTTTGTTAAAAAAGTTTATTGGACAAAGTTTATTGTTGCCTTTCAATGTAATGAATGTAATTGCTGACCTTCTTTTAACTGGCAGAACTGTCCATCAGCTGGAAGGCCGTTGATACATGTACATGAACCATTAGTGATGACATCACAGACCTCGTATGCGTGACACGTGTCATTTGGCCAAACAAACGGACCCTCACATTTACACTGATGCTGTGTTTCATTCAAAAAACACACTGGAGAGCAGAGGAAGAGTCCAAACATCAAATATCTCATTTTTTGGAAGTATTCATTGTGTATGATTTTATCTAAACAGAATTGCAAAGCAGAAACAGAGATCATACCAGTTGTGATGTTGATTTCTGTAATGTTAGTGCTGTCACTGATTGCGTGGGGCAAACTGAAAGACATCAGATAGTTTGTCAGCTGATCAATGATGGCAGTATCCACAGCATCTATCTGAACTTCGGTTAGATATTCAATTGAAACTGGTGTCACTGCAAGAAAGACATAATTATGTTATGAATATTTACTCTTCATTTAATATGCATGACATTACTGCAGCAATCTGAACACTGAGATTAACAATAGACATTTGTATGTACCTGTTGGTGGTTGTGCACACGCTGTGGTATCTTTCAGAAAAATGAGAGAATAGATTAGAAAAAAAAAATACTTGTACACAGTTCACAACAACTGACACCGACATATATATTTAAGTCTTACTTGTAATCTCACTGGCTGTTTGACAGAACTGTCTGTCAGTTGGAATAGCACTGATGCAGCTGCATGTGTTGTTAGTGATGATGTCACAGCTCCCATATTCTTTGCACTTTTCACATGGCCAGAAATACTGATCCTCACAGACGCACTTATACCCACCGTCGCTGAAATTGCACACTAAGAAAAGATACTGTATATGTAAATAGCCAGCAAGTATTTTTCGGTGTAGGAAAGAAATGTCTTTACAGAGTGATGCAGTGATGACAACTTAGTTCTGAATGTTGGTAATCAACTTCAGGAAGAAACCCCTACTTATTCTCCTGTGTATATTAACAACATCGCGGTAGAGACTGTACAATAGGGATGTGCAATATGGACAAAATAATCATATTGCGATTTTGGCAACTGTTGCTTTTTCAAACAAGCTACATACAAACATTCTAAATGTATTCAGTGCACAAAAAGTGCATAACAAAACATTTCACAATGAAATGACATAGTATTCAATTAATTAAATAAAACTGCAGCAAAATTGTCTTTAAAACAGACAACATAAAATAAATTAAGATTAACTAACCTCAGCTCTAGTTAAACATACTGTACACAGTAGTACTAACTGCTTGATAAACAAAACTGTAATAAATTGTCTTAAAAACAGACAACATTAAAAAAATAAAGATGAACTACCCTCAATTCCAGTCACAACAATAAATAAAAACCAACATAAATTAAAACCTCCTATTCGGTTCTTCCGCTCAACTTCGTTGTGCGCGAAGTGAGCTCTGATTGGTTAACATCTTTCTCCAGCTCAGCTTAGCTGTAACTGCCCGGTGTGTTGCGTCAGGTCTGATTGGTTAACATATCAAAATCATGCGCACAAGAACGTGTTTTGAATAAATATCTAAATATATTGATTGATAAAATTGCAGTGTTAAGTGATTTAGAAATTGCATGTGCTTAAATCGTGATATTTTTGAATGCGATTAATTGCACAGCCCTACTGTACAGCAGGTAAAATTCCTAGGGGTCCACTTTACTGAGAACTTGACTTGGTCTCTCCATACCACTTAAGCACACCAGCGACTGCACTTTCTTAGAAGGTTAAAAAGAGCGCACCTCAGCCCAGCAATCCTCACAACTTTTTACAGAGGAGCTGTTGAGAGTGTTCTGACTAATGGCATCATCTCATACTAATAGTATGAGAATAGCAGAGTATCTGACAAGAACACCATCAAGAAGATAATAAAGTCAGCAGAAAGGTCTGTTGGAGTCAAAACGACATCAGTCGAGGAACTCTATCAACGTCGTTGTCTGTCTAGGGCAAATAGCATTTTAAGGGATCCAACCCACCCTGGCCATAATTTGCTCATGCTCATGCCATGAGGCAGGCATTACTAAAGCCTGAGGAGCAAATCAGTGCGGTTTCATAATAGTTTTTTTATCCTGTCATTATAAGACTTTTGAGTAATACCGTATCTTAAATACTATTGATAGGTAGTATGAAATAATGAATAAACACATAGTTAAACTAGCATAAATTGTTAATATCACAACTATTATCACAAATGGTGAAATAGGTATTTAAGTATAAAGTTATTCCCTTCAGAGATTTTTAAATTGGGTTACATTTTACATAACTTTATTTTTATGGATTTATGAAATAAATAAAAGCTTATTTATTATGTTTATGGATTTTATAGTGTTTGTATAGTGATGGTTTTTATGTTCTTGTTGGGTCTGATGCAACGTAATTTCGTTCTGCATCACAATGTTTTGAATGACAAAATAAAGAAAACTGAACTGAACGAGACTGAACTTTGTGTACTTATTATTGAGAAAAAGCTCCAATCAGATAATCGAATGTCTGCAGCCATGCCTCTGGTTTCAAATGTCTCCATTTTCCCCTTTAAACACTGACACGGAGCATCAGTTGGTAAAACATGAACGGCCTCTTTAGCATTTTCAAAACGCTCAGGTAGTGTGGGGGGAAGGCGTAACAGTAGCAAAACTTATGCGTTTTAAAACTACAATATATTATGGCAAGGGCCTCCATTATCTTCGTCATGAAGAATCCCCCCTTCCACTCCTGCTCCTCCTCCCTTTTCCTAGATAGGGCGACACGGCAGCCTAGTGATTAGCACTGTTGCCTCACAGCAAGAATGTCACTGGTTCAAGTCCTTACTAGGCCAGTTGACGTTTCGGTGTGGAATTCACATGTTCTCCCCATACTCGCATGGGTTTCCCCTGGGTTCCCCGGTTTCATCCCACAGTCCAAGGACATGCAACAAGTGAAACCAAACCAAATTGGCACCATAGATGTGCTCTTAGTCAGCACTATATCTTTATAGCAATCCCTATAATCTGTCATTAGCCATAAATAAGCAAGGGGAGTTCTTGAGACCTACTTGAGCTCAAACTCCTCTCTTGGCCTGCAAACGGGAGGGCGCCCTATGCTGGAAGCATGCCAAACATGCTTAATAATCAATCATCAGCTAATTGTGAACTCTTGAAATGTGTTGAAAACTAAAAATTGATTGGTAGGTATAAGCAAGTTTTAAACATTCACTGTTACGGCATTTGTGTTTACAGGGTCATGAGATGTTCTTTACCTGTTGTGATGTCCACATCTAATACTTCAACCAATTCATCTAACTGGAGTGGAAATGCAGTGTTGTGGAGATATCGCCTCATCTCATCAATTACTGAGATACTTGTCGATTCCATCTCGATTTCAAACAGGAAGTCTGTGAAGGGCAATTCTGTGAAAAAGGAAACAAGTGTCTTGATCGCATTTATCAGTAAATAAATTGTACTTTTTTATTAAAAACATATACAGTAGTGTGCAAAATTTGTACATTTTTATTCTTTTTAAAATATTTCTAAAGTGATGTTTATTTCTTCTAATGTGTATTTTATATAGCGCATTTATCCTGTATGGCCATACACTTAAAGCGTTTCATAATCATGAGGGGGATCTCTCCACACCATCACCAGTGTGCAGCATCCACTTGGATGATACGACGGCAGCCACAGGACAACAACGCCAGTGCTTCACCACACACCAGCTATTGGTGGAGCGGTGAGAAAGTGATAGAGTTAATTCGATGGATGGGGATGATTGGGAGACCATGATGGGTAAGGGCTGATGGAGATAATTTGGCCAGAACACCAGGGTTACACCCCTACTCTAGGCCATGGGATTTTTAATCACCACAGAGAATCACAACTTCAGTTTAACATCTAATCCGAAAGACAGTATCACTGACAACACAGTGTAAACTTCACAACCACAGGTTGAGCGCCCCTTTGCTGGCCTTACTAACCCTAGCAACCTAGTTTTCCCATGTGGTCTCCCATCCAGGTACTGACCAGGCTCAGCCCTGCTTAGCTTCAGTGAGTAACTGCTCTTGGGCTGCAGGGGGCTGTGAACTTCTCTCTGTTAAACAGCACTTAGGAAATACTTTTAAATAAAATATAAATTTCACAGGAGGTCTAATAATTGTGCCTTCATCTGTATGTACAAATGCAAAAATAGTAGTATTTATTATTATCCAATATTACTAAAGATTTTTTTCATGACTCTTACCACTGTTCAGCACACACATCTCTCCATCACTTGGGACACCGCCGATACATCCACATGAGCCAACAATGATGTCATCACAGGCCTCATATGCCTTACAGTTGTTGTAGGACCAAGCATAACCATCTTCACAAACACACTGGTACTCGGTCACATTTGGCTGGCACACTAATGGAAACATAATAGTTAATGAACAGAATGTTTACTCCTTATTAAACAAAAAAGTAAAAATGACGTAAATGGTTTTGATCACTGGTTTAACCGATTCACCTGTTGTAATATTTGCAGCAGTAACCTCAGTACTGTTGTCCAATTGAAGAGGAAACGTAATGGAGGCCAGTGACGCTCTGATCTGTTCAATCACCACAGCTTGAGATGCATTTACTTCAATAACCACAATGAACTCTTGTAGCTCTATAGGTATGGGAAAAATATATGAGATTTTAATAATCAAAGTAGGGCGGTTGAAAAACAAGACAAAATTAAAAATGCCTGAAATCAATGCCAAACAACTTTTAAGTAAATAAATCTTGATTTTTACAGCTATATTATTACAAAAGTTTGCAAAAGAACAAGGCAAAAAAAATGAGATTCAGACCTGTGCTTCTTGGCATTCTGCGATGCAATTGCCCATCTATGTAGTCAAGCTGGGAAAAATAAAGCAACATCCATTGATTTATGCATTTACTTGTTCAGCATGTGAGTTGATTATGGCCAATAAATTACAATTTTAAGTAAATATGTTTTTACTGCAACAAAATGTGAAGACACTTTTAATATCTTTTTTGAAGTGAATCTAAAAATGGCAGGAATCTGAATGTTTTATGTTTGTGCAGTATAAATAAACCATCCCTTACCTCTAAATTGAAACTTGTTTCTGGGATGTCAACTGTTGCCACAACACACACATGACTCAGCAGGACCGACAAGATGATTCCCACAAAGTACTGTAATAATTGTCCTGTATCTGAAGAATTAAAAAAATTGAACACAGAGTGTGTATCATACAAACAGTAAACCTTCTTAAAAACACAAGAAAAAAAAATTAATGAGCCCTGATGGTATTGGAAAAGAAATTGAAAGAAAATTAGAATGTTTGGACTGAGGAAAATAATATTTGTCATTATATCAGAGCTATATTATTTTTGAGGCTAATGATGTCAACGTGGCAAAAGTAGATACAGTGAGACAAAAATAAGCAGATTGTTGTACCTTGACTGGCCATGTTTCTTGTCGATGTCACTCAAAATCACATATTAATATATCTTCCGAGCAAAAGGTAATTGCATGGCTCATCCTGAGACCTTAAATCTGTAAAATAAAATAAAACCCTTCATATAGGTTTTTTACAATAAAATACTGATTAATCGGTTCCTAACATTTTAGTGACCAGTAAAAACAGTTTTTAAAAAATGTAAAAAAAAATTAAAAAAAAGAAGAAGAAAAAATGTATATGTGTTATAAAGGTTCCAAATAACTTACATTGGACTATGTTATCTGATTTGATGTTCACATACCAACTTATTTTTTAAAACAATTTTAAAATAACAAAAACAAATATTTACTGTAAGGTATTTAGTCATTTTCCTCTGTGCTTAAACCAATCATGCTCTAACACCATATTATAAATCACCAGAAACAACAGAGAACACATGTTATTACTTTAAAATAGCATGTCAAACCCTACAATCAGTAAAACATTTGTTTAATGGTGAATTTAAAAAACGAATTGCAATCACAAGTAAGTGTTACACTCCCAGAAAAAAAGGTACACGATGGTACAAATAATGCTCCTTGAGGAACAGTTTTGTACCTTTGTAAAAATTGTACCTATATGGTACTGACCTCTTATGATACTGTTCTGTGCCTTTTATGGTACAACTGAAATGAAGGTGATAATTGTTCTCATATAAAAGGTACAAAAGTGTTGAACAACTCCTTCTTTATTACAGTATCTATGAAAATAAATATTACTGGAAAGGCAAAGTGATTTTTATGAATAATTTCCATGTTAAAACAAGAATCATCATTTAAAAGTATATGTTTAAAGATACGTATACACATACATTTTTAGTTCTGTAATACAATAATACAAAACAACTGGTAAACCATGAAACTATAGGTATTGTAAACTAAACATTTAAGGCATTTAATCAATGTTTGGTAAGCATTTTTGACACTGTTAAGGTACAAAGTGTCTTGTCACTGCGGTGGTACCTTTCACAAAGTATACATTATTGTATCTGCAGGTTTTTAAAAACAAAGGCACATTTTGGTTTCCCATAGTACAAATCATGACCTTAACAGGTACAAATTTGTTTCTTTTCTCAAGGTACAATTCTGTCCCATAAAAAGGTACTGCCCCAGTGACAATGGTTTGTACCTTGTTTGGTACAACATTGTACCATTTTTTCTGAGAGTGTACACACTTGTCAACTGCAATCGCTCACCTAAATTGACATGTAATATTTGCTCTTTTACAATAATAAGACTCCAGGAAGGACAACTTTTAAAAGTACAGCACTGAATAGCACATTTTGAAATCAAGGCAATTTTTTTTGAATATTTTCAAAAATATACTTCAAAAGGCAGTCTGAAACTGTTTTACAATAAAAAGAATAAGCATGCAGGCTTGTCACTCTTACCTTGCCTCTGGAAATAACCACAGAGATGCCAAACTTGTTTCTCAAGGTCTGAGATTTTGTTTCCTTGTTAATTCCGAGAAGATTTTGTAGGTGGATCATTTGACGTGTCTTTGTGCAGGTCACCACAATAACATGACTGCGTGTGGGTCACCTGCTAGACAAGTTTGATTCCCTCTATTATTTCCTTGTTCTCTTGTGTTAAGAGAACAAGAGCAGCGTTTAAAAATAAAACTGAAAGTATGGGTCATGTTATTAAGAATTAAATCACATTTGTTCAAAAAACCTGTTGCCATATGGATACAGATGAAATAAACTTCCAGTTTTGTCTATATTTGTCTCTAAATTCCACAAAATGCTACCATATTTGAACTACGTAACTGCTGTTTGTACAGCCTACAAGAAAGAAAAGGCATTTAGGAGGAGTGTGAAATCTATGATCGGCATTGCGTACTTGTACGTTCACGCTTAACATTATCTGTGAAAGGGATCGTTTGATAATTGTTCTATAGAATTCATCAGTACATTCCTTTGTGCTGAGAGAATTCAAGTAAAGTCAGAAGAGGATTGGTCCCATTTAAATGTACATCGATGTTAAAATAAAGGGTGGTATATATTATTAGTATTTCTAAGCTGCTTTATACAAAGCTGATTGTGTCAAAGCAGCTGTACAGAGCTAAACAGATAACAATAGAAAATTATTAATTTTATGAAGTTTCATCGATGTAATCAAGTTTTGAAATCAAATATTTGTTGTTGTTGTAGTTTTAGTCAGAGTCAGTTTAATTTATCAGTACAAGCAGCAAGAACCATCAGCTGTGATTCAAAGTCTATCTTGTTAATTCTGGCAAATCTACTGCAAGTAATTCTCATCCTGAAAGAAAGATGTCAGAACAGAGCGTACTGTAGTTTGTTGCGTATTGGGATGTGTAGACATAAACCAAGTGCCTATGATGACCCCTGTTGACTGTCAAGTATGTGAAGGACAGAACTGAACTATAAAGCAATAAACTGTAAAAGGCATGAAGTTTTACTGTTGTCTAGGGCCTCAGAATCACAACTGATCCTCATGCAGACAACATCACCAGCAAAATTGTCTATTTCTGAGAGATAATAACACTGCTGCAGTTCAATTACTAAGGAATGGTTTGTTCTATTGGTATGTATTGTTCTATTAGCATTTAACTATACAATAAAACAATTACTCTATAAAAGTATCCACTCACTTTGAAAAGCCAAAAGTCATTTTATTTTAAGTTTTAATCTCTAAAACTGAATTCTGTATATAAGGTGTGCCATAAAGCCATCAAAACAAGAAGCCCAAAGATAAGATCCAAACAGACGGCATTCTTAATTCAAAACTATTTTAGTTGCGCAACCATTTTTCTCACAATTATACAAGAGGTTGGCTCGAAAGTTTCAAATTTGATAAAACTTGTATTCAAAGATGTATGCAAGCATCAATGTTGCCCATAATTAGGATTTACATGGAACTTATTTTATTTCTAATTATTTCACAAGACAAAATTTACAAATAATTTTAATCAGTTGTGTCCTTATGACATTGCAAAATATATGATATGGTCATTATCAGTTATTGAAAGTTTGATAACATCAAATTAGAGGGTCAGCACATTGAACAGAATAAAAACAAGTGATACTTTAAAGGGGGCTTCAATGCAACTTCAGCCACTTGGTGTTGAGCAATTACTTGCATCCTACTGACTGCCAAAGAGAGTGAATAGTAGGGGTCCAGCAACTGTAAGGATGACTCTGAAGGTTGAGGATCCATTTGCAAGCTTTTATTTACATGTGGCAGAGTGACACGCTGAATTACAGAAACACTTACTATGCTGCGTGAATTAGTAAGAGGATAGGCAGAAACAGTCCAGGCAGTGTTCAGAGAATATTTACAGACAAGATTCCAGGCTAAAGTCTGCTCAGAGAGAATACAATCACAAACGAAGAACCATGCAGCAGGAACCGTTAACACAGACCTAATTATACAAGAAACGTTAGTAAGGTAAAGCAAGACTTCACGACACTCTGATATGAGCCCGTATATATGTGTGCGTGTGTGTACTGGCACCAGGTGCCAATTAATCAGCACCAGGCACGTGGTCTAGTCCAGAGAGGTTAGCGTTTAGGTGATGAGAGCCTCTGCTGGTTGGTGAGGATATGCTGGGATGGGACCAAACATGTAAGAAAACCTGCTGCTATTATTAACCGATAACAATACATCAAATGTGCATATTGTTGAGCTTAAGTTTCATCACAGAGCCCACTTGTGAAATATTCACGTAAGACCTGAAAGGAAACATGATCTACTTTATCTCGTCAAACTCAATGAAACTGCTTCCTCTGAACTTGAGCCAAGCATGCTTTGTTGAGCATTTTGTTTTTCCCCGCAGGCAAAAGCTAAAGAATGAATGCTGCATTGTAAGCATACAACTGTATGACTGGTACATACCAGGCTGTCAGCAATTCGATGACACTGACGCCATATTTATAAATATTAGTAAGCCCAAAATACGAATAACGTTACTCCGTTTGTTTGGAAGAAACACACCCACATGTACACACGCGCAATGAGATCATTTTATTTTTAAATTACTTACTTGCAGAGGTCCATATAATGGTGGTGAACATTGCTAACAGTTTAGCTTTTTACATGCCCGTATATTTCCAAGGATTGGTTTAATCCTTGCTCCAACTTCCAGCTCACCTGAGAAAACAAGGCTCCTTCGCTGCTGTCCTAATGAATTATGGGTGGTTTTGGAATGTAGTTGCGTCATGTGTTTGTTTTTTGTTGTAGTTCACAAACGTGTGTGTAAATGTGTAAATAAACGTGTAAATAAATTAACGAACACGCAAAACAATCCAAGACCATTGTTGAGCTTATTACTGCGCTCGTTGTCAGGACAACCTTCGCTTTGCCGCGAAGACGAGAACAGAAAGTCGCGCGCTTGTTCATTAAATGGATTAAACGTTCCTTATGTGAATTGAAGCGCTCATTTGTAAAACAGGTAACTTTTTTTTTTAAAGAACTTTTCAGATTTTTTTTTTGCCTTGTACTCTTAAACACACAATATAAAATGATATGAAAATTGATTTGTTATAATCAGAACAACTTCTTTTACAATTTTGTTTTTACAATTAAATTAATTAACGTATTATAAGATATATTTGACACCAGTTGTACCTCAATGTACTGCAGATTGCTCTATTTTTAAAATAGTAAACTGGGTTGTGTTTTAGCGTAATCAAAGATTAGAAAACGCCTAGGGACTTTGGTATAATGACTGTAGGCCTATATTGTAACAGCAATTATTGAATGCAGCTTGATTCAAGTTTTTTATGTAGCCTAGTTTACTTTAGTATGGTTCAAAAATATAGTTATTATTCATTAGGCCTGTCTGTTTTATGTTGGTTTGTTCTGATTTCACACAATTTGTGTCCTTAAGGTGATATTTGCATTAAAAATACATTAAACTTAAGTTTTGCTTAAACAATTGGAAAATACATAATGTCACGTGTATATATATATATATATATATATATATATATATATATATATATA
>CAIGQQ010026964.1:9000384-9015275 GCA_903798035.1 Danio albolineatus | reverse complement strand
ATATATATATATATATATATATATATATATATATATATATATATATATATATATATATTTTTTTTTTTTTTTTATTGCATTTTTTCCAGATAATAAACAAACTTACAGATGTATATGAAAAATACAAGTTCTATCAGCAAAGAGATGACATAAAATATATGTAGCAACAAAAGCAAGAAAACTCTTACTGCAAACTTAGTTTTCTATCCCCTTCTATTCACCATCCCTCCCATCTCCCACCCCTCCCAATTTTCTGAAGTCTTCAATAAGTACGCAGAGATCAATCAAGACACAGATAATAGACCAATTGAGAAAAAATAAATAAATAATAATAATAAAATAAATAAAATAAAAAAAACTAAATAATAAATTAAAAAGAATATATCAAATACATGGGCAAATATAGAAGAAGAAAATGTACAGTAAATAGTAAGTTTAGTAAGTAAATAGTAAGTCTCTCTCTCTCTCTCTTATGAAATTCTAGTCAGCAGGTCCTGAAATGTTAAGGTTCTCTATGACAGACAGTACAGGGCTCCATGTGTGGTTAAAGGAGTTCAGTGATCCTTTAAAACAATGTCTCAGTTTCTCAAGATAAATGCATTGTAGGACCTCTTTAATCCAGTGTTCTAATGAAGGAGGGGACACATGTTTCCATTTGAGGAGAATTGCACGCCTGGCGAGTAAGGTGGCAAAGGCGACGACGCAGCGTGTTGATGTTTGTGTTGGGGTTGGGAGATAACCGAAAAGGGCAGTCAGAGGGTCAGGGGTGATAATTGTATTAACGGCTTGAGAAAGAATTTTAAAAATATTAGACCAATAGTTTGTTAATTTTGAACAGGACCAAAACATGTGAAGGTAATTAGCCGGTGACTGCTTACATCTGTTACAGGCATCGCTTCTGTCCAGAAATATTTTAGAAAGTTTGGCATTAGTGAAATGGGTCCTATGAAGTACTTTACATTGTAAAAGGGCGTGTCTGGCACAAATAGATGAAGAGTGAACTAAACTGAGAATGTCCTTCCATTGATCCTCAGAAATCTCAATACTCAGATCTTGCTCCCATGTTTGTTTAAGTAAACCAATTGGAGATGGAAGCAAAGAAGTTATTCTAACATAAATTGTAGATATCAGTCGTCTTTGAATTGGATTGAGGTTAAGAATTTGGTCGAACTCTGATTCGGGAGGGCGATTTGGGAAGTGGGGGAACAGTTTTTGAACAAAATGTCTCACTTGAAAGAAACGGAAAAGATGATTATTAGGGAGGTCAAATTTAGCTGATAGTAGAGAGAAGGAGGAAAAAACATTGTTATCATACAAATCGTTTAAAGTGGCTAGACCTTTCATTGACCAAGTATCAAAAACACGATCTAGTATAGAGGGGGGAATAAATGGTTGTTAGAAATTGGCATATGAATTGAGGCACTATGAAGACCAAAATGTTTTCTGAACTGCTGCCAAATTTTCATAGTATTAATAACTATTGGGTTGTTTGATACTTTGTGTATTTCAAGAGGAAGTTGGGAACAGACTCTAGAACACAGACAATGTGAGGGGGCAGATAACTCTATATGTGTCCAAGGCGGGTCAGGAACGCCAGTTTTGTGGCCAATCCAATAAAGTATTTTGATAATATTACAAGCCCAGAAATAATACTGAAAATTCGGGAGATCAAGACCCCCTTCAGATTTGGGAAGCTGAAGAATTGATTTCCTGATGCGAGCTGGTTTGTTACACCAAATGAACTCGCGCAAAAGTTGCTCTAGGTTAGTAAAAAAAGATTTGTTTATGATGACTGGGACATGTTGAAAAAGGTATAAAAACTTGGGAAGAATGATCATTTTTATAAGATTTACCCGACCTATTAAGGAAAGGGGGAGGGAACCCCAGCGAGCTATATCTGATTTGCATTTATCTAAAAGTGGTATGAAATTTTTAAGAAATAGATTTTTAAAAGAACTCGAAATAAATATACCGAGATACTTAAACCCTTCTAAAGCTAACTGATAAGGAAACGAAGAGTAACAAAGGGCTTTAGCGAGCTGGTTAATACAAAATAATTCACTCTTTTGAAAATTAATCTTGTATCCTGAAAGGGCACCAAACTGGTCCAGAATTGAAAGTATGGGTGGGAGAGAGACTAAAGGGTCGGAAATATATAATAATAAGTCATCTGCGTAAAGGGATAGTTTGTGTACTTGATCATAACGAGTGACGCCTTGGAAAGCTTTATCGATACGAAGCCATATAGCTAGTGGTTCAATAGCAATATTAAATAATAGTGGGGAGAGTGGACAGCCCTGACGTGTCCCTCGTTGAAGAAAAAAGGGCGATGAGCGGTTGCCGTTAGTGTGTATTGATGCGGAAGGGTGAGCATACAACAATTTAATCCAGGAAATGAAATTAGGGTCAAATCCAAATTTTTCTAATGCAAAAAAGAGGTATTCCCACTCCACACGATCGAAAGCTTTCTCCGCATCTAATGACAGTACAATTTCAGGGGTACTGGTTGAAGGGGAAAAAATGATATTAAGTAATCTTCTGGTGTTAAAAAAAGAATGTCTTTCTAATGTAAAGCCTATTTGGTCTAATGAAATAATTTGAGGCATTATTTTTTTTATGCGAAGGGTGAGAATTTTAGCTAATATCTTACAGTCTACGTTTAGCAAAGAAATCGGTCTATAATTTTCACATGCTGTGGGATCTTTATCTTCAAAAAGTAGGGATATGGAAGCCATATAAAGGGTTTCAGGTAGTTGCCCTGTTTGAAAAGAATCATTGTACATCCTTACTAATACTGGTATTAGTAATGTGGAATATGCTTTGTAGAATTCTACCGTAAACCCATCCGGGCCTGGGGATTTCCCGTTTTGCATTAACCTAATAGCATCATGGGTTTCTTTGGGAGATATGGGGTTGCCAAGCTTTTTAGAGATGTCTATGTCAATTTTGGAATATATCAAATCTTCTAAAGGGTTTGGGGTTGAGAGCGACGCTGAAGAGTGTTGAGAGGAATAAAGGTTGGAATAAAAGTCAACAAACAGTCTGTTAATTTCGGTTAAATCAGTAGTGGGACTACCATTAGGAGATTTTATTTTATGTATTTGTCTAATGGTACTAGAAGAACGGGCCTGTTGTGCTAAAAGTCTGCCTGCTTTATCGCCATGTTCAAAGAAGCGCTGCTTGGTTTGGTGTAGTCTTCTCTCAACAACGTTTGTCATCATGCAATCGTATTCTGACTGTAATAGAAGACGTTTTTTATATAGTGCAGGCGAGGGTGAGATAGCATAAGCTTCATCAATTTTACGAAGGTTGTCAAGAATGCTCTGACTGTTATTATTTTCTGCTTTACGTATGCGTGAGACAAAAGAAATAACCTGGCCTCTAATATAGGCTTTTAGTGCTTCCCATAGGAACCCACTGTTGACTCCAGCTATATCGTTGAATTCGATGTAATAGCTTATTTGAACAGCCAGAAAGCTTTTAAATTCCTGGTTTGTTAATAGGTGAGAACTAAATTTCCAAAGGGGTGGAGCAACAACTGTGGAGGGAAAGTCAATGTCGACAGTAGTGGGTGCGTGATCTGAAATGACTATAGGATGATAATTACTATTAGTAACAAAATGTAACAATTTGTTGTCAATCAGAAAAAAGTCAATTCGAGAAAAGGATTGGTGAGGTTGAGAGAAGAAAGAAAATACTTTACTCTGGGGATTATTTACTCTCCATGGGTCTGAGATACCTAAATGCGAAGAGTAGTCAATTAATACTTTGGCTGAGTTAGATAACTTAATATGCTTAGTAGATGATCTGTCAAGCATTGTGTCCTGTACCAGGTTAAAGTCTCCTCCAACAAGGATAAGATGTTTATCTGTATTTGGAATTTTAGCAAAGAGGTTGATGAAAAAATTTTCATCATCCCAGTTTGGAGTGTAAACAGATACTAGAATTACTGGCAGGTTTAGTAGGGAGCCAGAAACTATCACATAGCGGCCATTAACATCTTCAATCACATTTTCTGGCACAAACGGTGTATTTTTGCTGATGATAATAGCTGCCCCTCTAGCTTTAGCAGAAAATTTGGAATGGAATATATGGCTCATCCAAGCCCTCTTAATCCGTTGAGTATCTTTTGTTATTAAGTGTGTTTCTTGCAAGAATATAATGTCTCCTTTTAGATGTTGTAGTTGCGTCATTACCTTACCAACCTTCACTGCACTATTCATTCCTTTGGTGTTCCAGGAAATCAGGCGCACATCTTTACCCTTTTTATAGGAGCCAGTAGTCATTTAGCATGTTGTATAGGCTGAGAGAACTTGAAATTGTAAGGTGTTCTGCTTTCTGTACTGGGGAAGAGAGAAGGAGAAAAAAAAGAAGAGAGAGAGAGAGAGAAGAAAAAGACACAACAACACAAACAACAAAACGTTTTGACAAAACAAACAAACAAACAAACAAACAAAAAACACATACACATTTCTTAGGTATGACCTCATTGAAATTTCCCTCCATTATATGATCCATACCCGAGCACAACAGCTCAACACGATCTACCAATATCACACTTCTAGTATCTCACTCTCAGGGTTTACAAGGTTATCCCCCTAACATAGTATGTGAACAATTGAACAATAAATGAGGAACAATTATGACATATTCATGTTAATTATTAAATTAGCATCGTCTTTCAGTCCAGATATGTTGAAAAGTGTTTCAGATGCCAACCTCAGCCCTCCGCGAGACGGGCAGATGCAAGAAAGTCTTTGGCTTCTGCGACCGATGCAAGTCTCTTTCTCTCTCCGGCCTTTGTTACAATCGTCAACTTGGCTGGAAACAGCAGAGCTGGTCTAAGTCCGAGCCCGTAGAGCTCGGACATCACGTCTCTGTATTTGGCGCGTTCTTCTATTACCTCGGGAGCATAATCCTCAAAATGACGATTGGTGTGCCACGATAGAAAAGTTTCCCTCGCTTTGCTCTAGCTTCGCGGACAATCTTTTCCTTTTCTTGGAACTTGTGTAGCCGAATGATGATAGGTCTAGGTCTCTGGCCGGGTTTCGGTTTCTCAGAAAGTGACCGGTGAGCTCTATCGCATTCCGGTGGAGAATTCAAAACTCCGTTACCAAGCACTTCAACAAGGAGCTCGGGGAAAAAAGGTGGTTGGCCGGGGACCTTCAATAGATTCAGGCAGTCCAACGATCCGTATGTTGTTGCGTCGGCTACGAGATTCGAGGTCTATAGCCGCCTTTCCACTGCACACGACAAACGACAAGCGACAGACCGGAAGTCATTCATTTCCAATGGAGAGTAGTCCGGGAGCTGCGTGGAGTACCGATCATCTCCGTATGCGGGAAATTCGGATCCGATTTGAGCCGCGGATCTGTTGAAATATTTGAACTCCTGTGACTAGACCGTATGCGACTGGCCGACCGGAAGTAATGTATTTCAGTGTTGTCCAAGCAAGTCCGTGCGCGCGAGATGAGAAATAGGGTTTTTCCGTTATTTTTTGAATCAGAAAAAGTCTGTATTTAAAAAAAAAACATTTCTATTCATAAATGAGTAATAAAAATATTATTATAGACATTTTTAGCGGCCTATGAGTTTCAGTATTCATTTATTCATTCATTCATTCAACCATGGTGAACACACAGAGAATAAAGGCTCTTGCTCTTGCACTCCTATTTCATACATTGCGAGTCTTTAATTTCGGACACTGCGAGTTATCAGGGTCTCCCCCATGGTGCCCCACAACACTGAAAATACTGTGCGACTGCCACAAGGGGGCGTAATCCGACAGTCGTGTCCAAATGTCGTGTGCAGTGGAAAGGCGGCTTAAGGCTTTGGTGAGTAGTTTTGAATTACTTTCCGTTAGCATTTTGCAAGTCGCCTCGAGAGATTGTGCGCGTTCCTCCATTGAATTTGCGTAGGTTTCAAGCGTGACGCTTTTTCAATTATGCTCGGTCACATAGTCTGGATTTTATCCAGCTTTACCTCAAGTGCTGAAACTGTATTTCTAAAGTCGGCTAAGAGAGCGGCTCGGTGGTCCTCTAGGAGTTTTGCGATAGCCGACATGCTAACTTCTTTGCCCTCGTCTCCATTCGCCTCCGTTTTCTGCTCCTTTTTGCTCGGTTTGGCTGATTTTGATGCCATAATTCGCAGTTTAGTTGTATACTGTGAAGATATTGTCCACTTGGAAAAAAAGGTAAAGTAAAATGTGGGGTTTAAAGTAAATTAGATTTGAGAAAGTATGAGAGCGAGCCTAAACGCGTGTCTACTCCATCTCTCCTCGTCCAACTCCATATATATATATATATATATATATATATATATATATATGCCAGCTTTAAATCATTACAAAAAAAAAAAAAATTATTATCCAAATATATTAAAGACCAAGTGGTACATTTGAATGTAAAATTGCTGGAACTTAATCGTATTCTGGGCATATTTAGGTCTATCATACAGTAAATTCAATTAAATTCATGTTTATTTATATAGTGCTTTTACAATGTAGATTGTGTCAAAGCAGCTTAACAAAGAAGTAGGTTAGGCCTATCATACAGTAGCCTATATTTTATCTCTGTCAATCTGATAATGATAGTGAACTTCCATAATACATATACTGCATTCAGCTGCTTATTCTAAATATAAATAAATTATTTACCCATATTAAGTTAGTTTCTTAGTTCTCAATTTCACATCAGAAGTAATGGGTACTTATCCGGTAGTCAATGGCGCCCCCGTCAGATTGAAAAATTCTTGTCAACTGTTTTTTGGTTTATTGTCTGGTTATGGCCCTGGGTGCAAAATTACTAGTAAAGCTTTACCATGCCAGTGTTTACTTAGTTTCTTGTTCACAAATAAGAAATCAAAAATCCAAATAAAGGTGCCTGATTTTTTGTTTTTCCTATATAGCTCCTAATTACTATAAATAGAGAAAGACGAGTTATGAATATTCATACTCTTCTTATAATAAGCATGACAATACTCCAGGGATCTGAACACAGAAGATATTTTATGAAGATATAGAAGATATTTTTTACGTACCTGTTGGTGGTTGTGCACATCATGTATTTTCTTTCAGACAAACGTTCAATTTCTTTCAAAGTATTTTTCCTTCCAAAGTATTTTCATGTACAGTAACTGACCCACAGCTCTTATGTATGATTACAAACACTTTACTGTGTATATTGTAATTATTAATTACTCAAAAAATTGCTACATTTTAAACCCATACTTAATGGTTGGTCTGCTCCTGTTTGTCCAAATTGATTGATACTGATTGGTAGTTTGATGTGATTTCATGATTTCTTTTAACTTTAAAATGTTTAGCTGATCATGCATATGTATTATTCAGAAATTTTCTGTAACAGTGGAACAAAAAATATTTAATTGTAGTTTATTGTACCTTTACTATGCTTTTCAATGACCTATATCAGTTAAACTCACTTCCAATGTATTCAAAACAAAAGGCAACTATATGCCTCATAAGACTAAACTATAACAATTTGAATTGTCCATGCTATCACTATTTTTGTGAAAAATAATAAGTATTGATTAAAAAAAACGTGGGAAAAATACAGTGGCAAGTGAAAGTTTGTGAACCCTTTGCAGAATTACAAACATCATGAAAAATGCATGTTATTTTCTCTCACACTTTCAAATATATGCTGCTCTCTTGCAATTTTTCTCACGCACTCCCAAAGTAGCGTAAATTTGAGAGTGAGCGAGAAAATTGGCAAGAGTGCAGCATATATTTGAGAGCGAGCAAGATAATTCACATGGAAGCAGCGTATTTTTGAGAGCATGCGAGAAAAGAGAGCAGCAAGAGAGCAGCAATTAAAAATGAAAATTGACTTGTAGATAAAGGGTTGCTTGTGGTTGCATCTGCAGTAGAAAACAGTACAAGCTATTTGAAAGTTGTTCATTGAATTTATTTTATGGCAAAGCAATGAAAATTGATTGCTACTTAAGTACACATTAATCTTGTGTAGCCAGACCTCAAACTGATAACTGAATGGCTGGGAACTTTGGCCGCTCTGAATGGTCAAGGACCATTTGCCTGACAAACCAACCAATCATTTTTGTTTTGTGTTTTGTTTTGTTTTGTTTTGTGCCGGATCATGTTTAGGAGTGTGGAAATGTTCCCATAATAATAGCCTGGCCAGCATGCAAATGTTTGCATTTATCAATGTATTTAAAAGGTTTACAATGACCACCAATCAATATCGTTAATAATCTGTCAGTAAAACCTAAAGGAAATCACCAGCACATGCATGTAGATGCAGACGGAGATAAACATCACAGCTTTTTTATCTGAAAAGACTTGATTCCAGGCAGACTGTTTAAGATGGCTGCCCACTCAACTCCCGGAAATCTTGTTTGTTTAAACCAATCCGAGGACAACTGAGGATCTGCTAAAGCAAGAAAAGTGTGGCATATGCATCAAATGTTTAACCACAGGTCCGTGGGCGGTGCTTGGCTTGATGTGTGAGGCTGCGATCCACTCAAGTACGTGAAAACTTTTGTAGTACCGCTGTCTGTTATGTAAAATAACATTTTTAATTTCTGTTTAAGACAGGTCAGTACTTTAGTTGTTTTGGTTTAGCCAAGCAAAACCAGTCATGTTTCGAACACAATGTAAGAGTGTTTAATGCAGCTGTAGCAAGGATGGTGGAGAAGCAATGAGGCGAAGATTTGAATAACTTTAAATAATTTTAATAATGAAAATATACTTAAAGTAACTGGCCAACTGAAAGGGGGAACTGAAAGTATGACAAACATAAATTATCCAGGCCTGGTCCATTCTCGTCTTCCTCTGTAGTCCGTCCTCCTTTTTTTCTATAGCTCCTCAATGAAACCATATCAGTGAGATAATATGAGTTCATTACAACAGATGGCCTCACAAATACATGCAGGCCTACAGGCTTAAAAGATTTAAAAAGAAGAAACGGCTAAAAACCACTATTAAATTTGAAACATTGTAGTAATAAAGCACATGTCATTCAAAATTATACATTATATAAATGTCAAAATTATATATTGTATAAATGATGTCATTGTTTATTGCAAGGCAGCAAAAAAGCATGTCAAGTGTATACAAGTGCTAAAATTATTTGTTTTTGACCAAGCAATTTAATTGATCCAGCAATTAAAAAACAATGGACAGGACAGAGGAAAAATAAAAACTTGCTTAAAGGCACAATATGTTTTTTTTTTTCATTAAAATATCCAAAAATCACTGGGACAGTGTTGTGTATATTGTTGACTTGCAGTATGTGCTAACATTAAAGAATAGAATAGTACCTAAGTAAGAATAATACCTAATTTAAAGAATACCTTTTCTTTTAATTCAATCAGTTACTAGTTTATATACACTGACCTTTTTTTTTTCATTTTAAATGATATACAAGATATACTCTCTCTCTCTCTCTCTCTCTCTCTCTCTCTCTCTCTCTCTATATATATATATATATATATATATATATATATATATATATATATATATACTAGATTATAGTATATAAAATCTACTCATTCATATTGATTGTGTTTCTCAACTTCAGTGCAAATGTTTGATATAGAATGTAGAAATATGAAATAAATAATAGTTCAGTTAAAAAACACTTTACAAAAACGAATGATTATGGGCCCAACATAAAATATCCCTAAATAAATGCAAAATGTAAAAGTTGTATTTTCAAGATTGCAATATATTTTTTCATTTATTTCAATGTATAAATTATTGAGCAAAATATGAAACAATAGACTTTTTACATTGTCCTTATGATATATATTAGAAATAGGCCGGTATAAAATTCTGGCAGTATGATAACCGTGGATAAAAATGTCACTCTTTTACGGCATCATGATTACTGCTCTAAAATATATTCTTTTTTTAAATGTCTGGATAAAAACAAAAACTTTTTTCCCCTTTGAACACAATATATATATATATTTTGAGAAACATTTAAAATATTTTGGAGCAGTAAACTTGTCAGGCTAAACAATTCAAATGAATCATTAACTTCTGCTGTCCACATTAGTTTGAAAAAAAAATATTCTTCACAATTTAAAATGGCCTCTTTGGATATTTTGTCTGCAGGAGAAAAAACGACATCAACAAAAAAAATCTTACATATACCTTGAAAATGGTTATCGTCGCATGCCTATTATATATACATGTTTATTGTCATATTGCACAGCTCGAGAAGTGCTGCATTCTTAAAAAATGCTGGTAGTGCTGTTGCCGTTACATTTGACACATTTTTAGCACAAAGGAGTATAATTTACAGTCCTTAATTGCAGAACTCACAAGCATGCAGGCATGATGTGGCATAAAAAAACTATATATTAAAGAACAAATCATACTGTACTTATTTTCAGACTAATCATCACACAAAACAGTAACACAAATTAACAGTAAAAACAGTAACAGAAACTGATGTCCTTTTAGGTGTCTACAGCTGAATATGAGCCACTGGTGCCCTCTGAAGTAAATCTGGAGGTATTGTTTGGATCGGACACGTTGTACACATCTGCAAACAATTACACATGTTATTCACAGAAATTCTCACTGAAATGTCTAATGTCTTAACATTAATTACTTTAGCCAAATGTGAAATTATACTAATGATTCATGTTCTAGAAAATATCTTGTTGGATTTGTGTTATCTTACTCCTCCGTGGTCCCCTTCGTCCAGCTGAAGATGATGCTCCTCCACTGGTGCTCTGTAAGGAGATAATCAGCCAAAATCAGCATAATTGTAAAAGTCAGAGTAAAAATGTATAAGCAGTGGTTTAATGTTAATAATTAAAGTCTTTCAGATCAATATGTGTGTCGTTACAGAATGGCATTTACCTGGGTAATTCGTGAAGCAAGTTTATCTATTTGCAGTTTTCCTCGTAGTGCCTCTCGAACCTGCAATCAAAGATTGGCTCTATTATCAAAATGACCATACTGTTGTTGCAGTTTTTTATTACTGCTAGGCCAAATGTAAGTGATTATTTATCTTATCATTCATTCATTCATTTTCTTTTCGGCTTAGTCCCTTTATCAATCCGGGGTCGCCACAGCGGATTGAACCGCCAGCTTATCCAGCATTTGTTTTACGCAGCGGATGCCCTTCCAGCCACAACCCATCTCTGGGAAATTATCTTATCATAATCTAATTTAATATAAAACTTTAGATGAAATAGATTTAAATGCAGTATTGTATGTTCACATGTTTGGCGGGAGCCTTGTAAAAAGCAGGCAAATATCAGACAAATAGTGTAAATAAGCCCTGCAGGGTGATGTGCTGTTGATTGTTTGTGCTGCTGTTTGTTGATTTGTAATGTATGGTTTTATTGTTATACATATTACAGCAGATATTTAGTTTAAATGCAACATTAGAAAGTTAAATAGCTTTAGAAAAGGTCTTTATAAAGCAAAAGATGTAAACCCATACCTTGCCATCTAAAATTGTTCCAAACAGCAAAATGAAGAATCCCTATTAACAGAAAATGTACATAAACATGGTTATCAGTTGCAATTTTAAATGAATTTCATTGATCAATTTTAAATTCAGAAAATTGACATCTAGGGCCAGATTTACAAAACAGGGTGCAATGCATTTTCGTGATGTCTAGCAGCGCATAAACCTGAGCAGATTAAAGTAGGTAACAAGAAGCAGAGCCGATGATGATAAAGTTAATGTAATTTACTAGAATTCAGGTTCAGAGTAGATTTAACATGCTCTTTTGAGTTAAAATGACAACAAACATTAGTAAATCATGTTTTGTGAAAAAGAAGTGCTGTGCCCATGTGTTTTTGGCACTAATGCTGACAGTAGTATTCAATCCCAACAGATGGTTTGCACTAACACAAGCGGTTTGTAAATCTGGCCCACAATCAATACATTACACAAATCAGAATACACAAATTCTAAGCTTGCTATAAAAATGGATTGTATAGAGACCGATAATGATACCTGGAATGAATTGAGGAGTGTAAACAGCACATGGACGCCTAATTGACTTGACACCATGGTTCCAATTCCAAATCCCCATGTTAGACCAAAAAGAGGAGTCAAAAAGGCCACACATCGGACAATGACAAAAAAGGTATGTTTCTCATCTGGTTGTGTTGCAGCACCAACTCCGCTTCTCAACATCTTGCACAGAACCACAACCAAAACCACAAGGTTTATGGCTACAATAGTGAGAGCTGGAATCACAAATGCCAGCAGAGCTTTAGATTCATTCCAGTTCAGCCAACATGCTTGTTTGGAAACATAATTCTGAGGTCCAGCAGTCGACGCAACAGTAATGGACGCTATGAGCAAAGGTGAACCATAACCAACTGTGAAGGAAATGACCATCATTTTGACTCTTGACATTTGGGAAAATACCATGACTGTCATGTATAAGAGCAGCATTCCTGAAATTAACATCCAGAAGAAAAGAGCCAGGTAAAAAAAGTGTACGAAGAAAACCACTGGACTGCAGCGACCCACAGGGGTTGGCTTTTCTTGATCTGAGATTGCAGCTCCAATGATAAAACAGACGTTTGCAATGAGCAGGGAGATGGCAATGTTGACTAAGGAGATATGTCGCATGTAGGAGCTTTCAATTGTAACACCTCTGGACGATGTCACTGATTTCCAAACGATAGCTTCAATAATGAGGCATAAAATCAAACTGACCATTGAAATAGTCACGCCAATGTAAGTTATGTAGGCTAAGATTAAACTGTCAATGACAAACGGTGACATTAGGATTGAAAAAGAGGTAGTGTGGTTGCATTCACATGTAATTAAGCCAGAGTCATTTCCTACTTGCTTTACTTCACATCCAGTGGAATCCCATGCGTTAAGGTTAAAGTTCCAAAAGACACACTGAGGATTTCCCAAAGATTGGTTAGTGATGTCAAACGCAAAAGATATGTTGTTAACTGTTTTATCAACCTTAACAACAACCACGTCTCCATTGATACGCTGATTTGATTTCCCACTGCTGTTATAATTAGAAACATTACGGGTTGGAAGGACATTGTCAAGAGTTGTGAAGATTATGATGGTTGCTGTGGTCGGCTCAGAAACCTGTGGTATCACAATCTCAGTAGTTGAGTTCGGCAGTGTTGATGTTACAATGAATGAGTTATTTTCTGTGGTTCTACTCAGCTGAATGGATGTTAGATTAATCGTAAACTCATCTTTGAGACGGTCACTTATACTTTCAGTGGCGTTCAGAAGTTTAACGTTGGTATTTTCCGTGGTGTTGTCATTATTCAGAGTCTTCCATGTTTCAGTGCTATTGGTTGATACAATGATGTCCAATGTTTTTAGGAAACTCTGGAATAGGAAATATAAATACATGAAAAATAAGTTTATGAAGTTATTTGGATACTGTAATGAGACTGTTAAATTTGGGTATGATAATATATGATATATATAAATCAGTTTAATTCTTGATGGGAGTGAGAATGGCTTTGCACAACAATGCACACTAAATCAGCTCTAGCTTATCTTAACTAGATATTCATTCATTCATTTTCTTGTCGGCTTAGTCCCTTTATTAATCCAGGGTCGCCACAGCGGAATCAACCGCCAACTTATCCAGCATATTTTTACGCAGCGGATGCCCTTCCGGCCGCAACCCATCCCTGGGAAACATCCACACACACACATTCACACTCATACACTATACGGACAATTTAGCCTACCCAATTCACCTATACCACATGTCTTTGGACTTGTGGGGGAAACCGGAGCACCCGGAGGAAACCCACGCAACCACGGGGAGAACATGCAAACTCCACACAGAAATGCCAACTGACCCAGCCGGGGCTCGAACCAGCAACCTTCTTGCTGTGAGGCGAACGTGCTAACCACTAGGCCACCGTGGCGCCCCTTAACTAGATATCTCAATGAAAATTAACTTAAATACATAAAACATAAATAACATATACAGATTTTTTTTTTTTTTTGTAAAAAAAGTGAAAATATACATACGTTCATCACTGGCTGACTGATGGCGGTGGTTTGTGCCAGATCAGCAATTTGAAAAAGTATATCCACAATTGCTTTGACAGTAGCAGCAGATTGAGTTATATTAATATTATTCTGCTCTGTGGCCAGACTGAGGTTAGCCATGAAACTTGGAATCTCTCCCACTTGCAAGACCTAAACCACAAAGTGCAAAATATAAATGTTGGAATAATATATAGCCAACTGGATATATGAGTGTACATACATGATCAATTGATTACCTGAATTTCACTAAGTAAATCCTTGATAACTGCAAGTATACAGTTTTCCTTTATTGGTTTCCAGACCTTTGAATCACATCTGTAAGTTATGATGCCTTTTGTACCAGTTGGACAGATTCCATTCTTCTCATCATTTTGATTTCCAAGTCCAAGTTCTTCATTTTGACAGTCAAATTCTGGAAGAATATTTGATAATCATATTCAGACAGAAAATTAAAAAAGTGCACACTGTGCAGAAGAGACAGAATTAACAACTATGGAGTAATTAAAAAGAGCTTAAGCAGTCAAAACCAGAAGGTGTGCTTCCTCATTTGAAAAAGCGCTTTTCTGGACACTTAAAATACATTTTTCTCCTCTTCCACCTCCAGTGTGTAGCATCCACTTGGATGACGAGACTGCAGACTGCATTTCACACCAGCTGATTGGTGGAGAGGAGACAGGGTGACGAAGCCAATTATGATATGAGGATGGTTAAGAGGCCAGGGTTAAACAGTTTTTAATGTCTCACGCGGAAGATAGCACTCACTGAGCAGTATAGAGTCCCCTTCACTATACTAAGGCATTAGGACCCACACAGACCGGAGGTTGAGCTGCTAGTCTCACTAACATCACTTCCGACAGCAAGTCTATATATATATATATATATATA
>CAIGQQ010026964.1:8988826-9000284 GCA_903798035.1 Danio albolineatus | reverse complement strand
TATATATATATATAGTAAATTTAAATATTTAAAGGAACCTTCCCAATGTTAACACTGGCTGGCAGTAGTGTGTTTGATCGATGCACTCAACACTGTGCATGTGCAGTATGGACGGAATGTTCCAATATTCAGGGGGGGCCTCGGATTTGAACAGAAGTAATAACGTTAAAATCTTAACAGTTATGTAGACAGATTTTACAACATATGATAGAAAATTTATAAAAGAGATGTATAATTAATATAGGCTTCTTGGCATTGGTCCCTAATTCCCCAATTATCCAAGGATGGCAATATAGAATATATATTTTACAGAAAATACACCAATAAGTCAGATTTAATATTTGCATGGGGTAGAGATGAATAGTAAATGCACAACAGTAAAAAGCAATTTGATGATGTAAAGAGTGAAAGAATGAAGACTTACGTTGTCCAGTACTCTTTACTGTGACACTGCTCTGGCTATAACCGTATGCGAGTAGTTGTGACAGACCCTTGAGACGACATGTAAAGGTTTGCTCCTGCGTACAATTTTCATTTTGGCTTGTGTAGTTTAATGTGATCCCGTCTGCTGCAGATCCTGTAAAAAAATATATACTAAAAAACATGGTAGATTTTCAAATGATAATTCCAAACATGAAGGTTAATAGGTCACCCAAAAATGTAATGTACTCTCACCACGTGGTTAACTTAATGAGTAAATGACTAAATGTTGAACACAAAAGAAAATATTTGGTAGAATGTTGAACACCGGCAGCAACTGACGTACTGTAGTAGGGGGAAAAGTACTATGGAAGTCCACCAGTTTACAGCATTATTCAAAATATCCTCTTTTGTGTTCAACAGAAGTAAGAAACTTAAACAAGTGGTAGAGGATAAATGAGGACAGAATCATTTTTGGATGAATTGACTTTTTACATGTGTGTGTGTATATATATATATATTTATTTATATATTTTTTTAACGAAAAAACAAAACAATGATTTGAATAAACAACCTGAAACTTGTACTGTTTCACCCTGGACCCACTCAATACTGTAGCCAGCATCAACAGAACATTTCAGTAAGACACTCCCACCACATGGAATAATGCGGTAATTATTACCCACACTGATAGTGGGGCGTTGTTTAATAGCAATGTTTTGCCACTGAATGTAGGGTATTGTGCTCCTTTGTGTGATGCATGAATATTGACCTGCATAAGCACAAAAAAATCAATACAGAATTATTATGCTTTATACTTTATTAAAATATGTTTCTTAAGATGAAAGAACTTAATACTTTTTATTGCTACAATATTTTATAAATGAGTGAATGTTTTTACATTGATTTATCAGCTATGCCATTTATACTTCATATTGTTCATTCACACCACATTATATCGAAATATGCAAGGGTATACTTTGGTACATTTTTACACTACTGTAAAAGTGATTAGTTACTTTACAAAAAAGGTGAGCACACCTGTTGTAACATGGAACTGTTAAGCTGGCTTAACTTAGCTTATAACTTTTTACTTTAAGTCAACTAATCACTTTTTTTTTGGGTAGTCTGCTTTTTAAAATAGTGCATGTGAAAATGTTGAAAATAAGACCAAGATAAATGTCATGTCACTTACCTCTGTTATCTTCAGAAATATTTTTTACTGTCAGAATGCTATTGTCGCTTGAAAGTGAGTACAAAGTGGTGTAAAGTGCAGGATCTATGTTATTCACTTTCCAAGTTATTTGTCCTTGTGCAAATTGCGGCTGTGTACATTTCAGTTCCAGCTTTTGCAGAGGATAAACTTCAGACTTTGTGAACTCCACTTGATCTGAACATAAAAACCATACAGTTCACTTCATCTTAGAACAAACTAAACCCATCTAACATAAAAAAACTGGATGCATTCAAGACAGGTGAGCGGTTTAAGATTAGGCACGGAATATCCTTACCACTTTCAGCAAAGGCATCTGGAGCTAAATCTATTCCTTGCGCCTGAAGTGAGCTGGTAAGAGCTGTATTTGCTGATGAAAAATCAAGGTTATTGGATGTTGCGCTTATTGTGTAGTCTGCCAATACGCTACCAGGTCTGTGGAGAAAAAGCAAAACACAAGACACTGTATTTGATCGAAAATAAATAGGAGACATTGCTTGAAAAATGAGATAATTGTAAAGGTAAATCTTACCTGTAGGCATTAACCTTCACAGATTTACTAATGTAGCCTTTTAAATTAGCAGAGTAACTTGAGTCAATCTGTTAAAAGCACAAAGTACCCAATGTACGATCAACATGGTAAAATACGAAAAATAAAGTTATTTTGTGTATTAGTATCACTATGTGAAGTGAATATGTGGAACAAGCCTCCTACCAAGCAATGTAGGAGGATACTCTGATTATACTGTTTATGAATGTTTAGCTGATTTTAGTTAAAAGCATACAAACACAACTAAATTAAAGTTAAATTATAAGCATAGTAGTGTAAAGTTTAAGTTTAGAAACAAAAAAGCATTTAATATTTATTAAAAATAATATTAACATACAGTAATATTTTTTTTCTGAACTATTTTCACACACACAAAAAAAGACAAAAAACAAACAAACATGGAATACTTACGGATGATTCAAGCTTTCCAGATAAATCTTTGAAAGTCTGGGTAGTAGGGTCGGCAAGATTTGTGTCATATGTCTGAGTCATTTTCAGTGACATTCTAACAACTGTAAAACAATATGTTTAAGTGCATTGCATTCACATATTTTAGCAGCAGTTCTCAACATCAATATTAATCACTAAATAATACTCATAAGATGGACATTTAAAAACGTTAACTCATGACAATAATTGTTTTGACTGCTGCTTTGACACAATCTACATTGTAAAAGTGCTATATAAATAAACATGAATTGAATTGAAATGTGCTGTTATGTTTCCATATCCCTTGCTTTCACTAGAAATCTATAAGCAAGTGTGTTTGATTAGAGTTGGAGCTAAACTGTGCAGGACACCTTCCCTCCAGGATCAAGTTTGCCACCTCTGCTCTAAACACTGTATTATTACAACAAAAATTGAATTGAAATAAAACATTATCACCTTAACTGACATTGTCCCGTATTCAAAATTTTTTTTGTACATTTTTCAAATAAAACTTTTTTTTTTTTTAAACTTGAACCTATTTTGAGAAACTATGTTTAATATGCATATGTTATCAACTTTAATTTTCAAGTCTGAATTCCAAAAGCGGGGTGTCAGTTAAGGGGTAAAAATGTAAAGGGGCTTATGGATCTATACTTGGCTTTCCTAATGACACAAATTAACAATTTACCGTGTCAATTACTGGGTCTTTTTATCTTTACAACCCAAGTTAATAAGCAGACTTTGTATCATATATAAAGGGACTGTCACCAACAAAATACCTGTAAACATTGTTAGGCATGCATTGAATCATGAAAGGTTTAAGCAACACAAATACCTCATGATATTCCTCAGCATCATCATCATCACATGGCTGTGATACTGTATCTCTGATTTAGCTTTATTGGTTTATACCTGTTGTTGCAATTGTTGTTGGCTGTGTTGTTGTTGTTGTTGTTGTTGTTGTTGTTGGCTGTGGTGTTGTTGTTGTTGTTGTTGGCTGTGGTGGTGTTGTTGTTGTTGTTGGCTGTGTTGTTGTTGGCTGTGGTGTTGTTGTTGTTGTTGGCTGTGTTGTTGTTGTTGGTTCTGTTGTTGTTGTTGTTGTTGGTTGTGGTGTTGTTGATGTTGGTGTTGTTGATGTTGGTGTTGTCGTCGTCGTGGTCGTTGTTGGTTGTGGTGTTGATGATGGTACTGTTGATGTTGACAGTTGTTTTGTTGATGGTTGTTAAAGTGGTCGCACATGTGAAGAAAAATGGCATCGCTTGGTTGGAAAATTCTACAATTTCTACAACTATTTATTCAGGTTAAAAGGCTGACAAGTCAGCATTTAATGTTCTATAAAAAGTATCTGATGTTTTTATTTACACAGATCTGAATACGGAACGTACCTATACATGTGTTATTACTGCTGACAAAGAGGTTTGAGTTTGCCGCATTGAATCCATCCAGACATGAGCAGCTGTAACTTCCTATTTCATTGGTGCAGACGGAATTTGGACCACAGAAAGAATTGATTGACTGACACTCATTTACATCTGGAAGGAAAAGGGCAAAAGTGGGTTATTATTTTAAACACTTGTTGTACTTAGAAAAAAAACAATAGTGTCAACAACATCACAAAAATGTGAACATTCTATGAATTACCTTTCTGGCAAAGTGGCCCCTGTGTAGGGAGAGTTTGAATGCATCCACAAGTGCCTCCTACAGGTTTATCACACACCTGATAGGCCGTGCAGTTGTCACTGGGCCAAACATGACCCACCTCACACTGACAATAGTATTCTGTTCTGTTCAAATTACACACTGTAATAGAATAGTAAGACAGTACAGTTACATTAATTTATGTATTAACTATAATACTTAATAAAAAAAACTGTCATTTATTACTTTTTTAGCAGGAAATCAGAGACAGCATAGAAAGCTTTCGTTTGCATCACCAGTCTTAACAGATTTATGCAGCTACTCACAGACAGCAGAATGACACAAGAAACTGTGAACTTATTCTTGTTGTCGGTACATTGTTATGGACAACAGCCACTCATTGCTGTGATGAATCAGTCAAACTCAGTTTCCGAAAAGGATGTCTCATTCTATTATTTTTTTTGCACGTGTTTTTATTTTATTTTATCATTTTTTTTCCTCTCCCCTCCATCAGACAAGCTCTGGAAATACAGTTCATTCCTCAGCCTTCGTTTTTGCATTTTTTTCTACATTTTATGAATTACAGGGCTTCTGATGGTTTCTTCAAGTCAAATGTAAGACCTTTTTAAGACCCTTTAAGACCATTAAGATTGAAATTTTAGACTTATACAGGGTTAACACTAAGGTTTTTTTTTCTAATGGCCCAGTTACTTCTGTAAATAGTTTTTCTGTTTATAAAAAAAATTATTATTTTTTTCTATTTCTAAAGGAATGGGTTGCTTTAGTTTTCTTTCCCTGGTTAGGAAATATAATTTGGAGAATTTTCTGTAAAAATGTATAACTGCTGTTGTGAATTGTATCTCTTTGCCATAAAAAAACCCTTAAATATAAAAAAAGCTTAGAGATGGATTATTGGTAGTTGGGTTTGCCTGATTGGGTAGCTTTACTTGGACATAGGAATTATGACTTTTTAAAAACGATTTAAGACCCACAACACAATATTCCAGTAAATTTAAAACTTTTTAAGGCCTAAAATTTACTTTTTTGAAATTTAAGACTTTTTTTTAAGACTCCGCGGACACCCTGGAAATAGAAAACGTTACTCTGCATATGTTTTGTTTCATGCTTTAGATACATGCCCTTCTTTTACAAGTCCAAAAAGGCAGTGCTTATTATTCATATCACAGCAAACCACTGACCTGAACCCAACCAATCATGTTTTCAGAAGCAAAAGTAAGGAAAATGTGCACTGCAACAATGTATGTGTACTTTGATTTTACAGCACTCTTATCTCTTTTGTGGAACCGTGCTTCACCGGTGCACTCTGCATCACAAGTACAACCCCGTAGCAAGTGAGCCACCAATTACATTCTTGTTTGATTACCAGTAAAAAACTGTTAGATTGTTTTGTGGTTTTTATTTGGAACTGCGTGAAAATAATAATTTATTTATTGATAATATTTGCCTGTAAATAATATTAGTGTGAAAAGGAACAACAGTTGTTGGTGTCATAGTGCCCCATACTATTCATTTTACCTAGAAACTACAGTCAAGTTTATGATAAGTACATTTTTGCTGTTTCACAAAAATGAAGAAGCATGTTTTTCCATTGTGCCTGTGTTACATACCTCCATGCATAATTGTTGTAAGGTTGGTTGAGGGAAAGTATGTTTAATTTTTGTTTAGTTAGAATTTATTTGACAGTTTTTTTTTTTGCGAATATCTAATTGTAAAAAATTTAAGTTTTATGTTTGTATTTAAAAACTGTATTTACAAGTGAATGTCTGCTAAAATGGCGCCGCAGTGGGTAGCACGATCGCCTCACAGCAAGAAGGTCGCTGGTTCGAGCCTCGGCTGGGTCAGTTGGCATTTCTCTGTGAAGTTTGCATGTTCTCCCCGTGGTCGTGTGGGTTTCCTCCCGGTGCTCCGGTTTCCAAAGACATGTGGTACAGGTTAATTAGGTAGGCTAAATTGTCCGTAGTGTATGAGTGTGAATGTGTGTGCATGGATGTTGACGGGTTGCAGCTAGAAGGGCATCCGCTGCATAAAACATATGCTGGATAAGTTGACGGTTCATTCCACTGTGGCGAACCCAGATTAATAAAGGGACTAAGCCGAAAAGAAAATGAATGCATGAATGTCTGCTAAAATTTCTAAAAATAAAAATAATATTTACACCAATAATTGTTGAAAGGTTAGCTTTTGTTTAAATAATAAAAATATTTAAACAAACAAACAGACAATCAAGCAAGAACCATGTGGGGATGTTCAAAGAATGTTCTTTGTTTGCTCTTACCAGCTGTTATGTCAAGATAAATGAGATTTATGATGTCCAGAGTGTAAGGCAGTGGGATTCTTGAGAGGAGATACTGTATGTTGCTCATCGGGTAATCGATAAACAAATCTATTTCAATGTCACTTTCATACTCAAAAACTGGTGCTGAAAGAAAACAAACAGAAGAACATCTGAGAAGCACAATCTTAATATCTTAAAACAATAGTCTTGAATGCACAACAAAACCCCATAACATCTAATTTATTAAGGTTATGTGTTTCAATTCTATTTGAAATCTGCATAAACACTAATTGCTAAAAAATACATAAATGAATAAATAAATAAAAAGTAATATTCTTATCATATACATGTGTCCTGTTTTATCTTAAATATTGTTTCACTAGACGTACCTTTTGTTGTTGATGGTGTTGATGATGTTGGTGTTGATGGAGTTAATGTTGTTGGTGTTGATGGAGTTGGTGTTGATGCTGTCAGGAAAAAACAAACAAACTTGGTTTGAAAATTACAATTCTAATGTCTTATACCTAAACTAAAAAACCTCATAAAAGACACTGACAAATCAGAATAAGAATATTTAAAATGATACACAACAAATATTTATTTGTTATTTATTTTATCTAATTATTTTAGCTAATGATTTACACAAATCTAAATACCTAACGTACCTCTACATGTGTTATTGATGCTGGCTAATAGATTTGAGTTTGCGGGGGTGAATCCAGACAAACATGAGCAATTGTAACTTCCTATTTCATTGGTGCAGGTGGAATTTGGACCACAGACAGAAGGAGTCGGCTGACATTCATTTATATCTGGAAAGGGAGAAACATATTAAAAAAGATATTTATAAAATTATAAATGTATCACACCTTATAACATAATATAAAAAACTATAATATAAGATAACATGATAACATAAGATAACATCACACAAACTTGCAAATTCAGTGAATCACCTTTTTGGCAAAGTGCTCCCTCTGGGGGTAGAGTTTTAACGCATCCACAAGTGCCTCCTACGACACTATCACACACCTGGTAGATCTTGCAGGTGTTACTGGGCCAAACATGATTTGCTTCACACTTGCAATCAAAGTTTGTTCCATTCAAATCACACACTGTAACAGAATGGCGTGACAGTACAGTAAAAGATAAATAGTCAAAATCTAAATTTATATGAATAAAAACTCATGTACCAGATGGATTTTCTTTTTTGTAATAATGAATGGTAGACTGCTAGTGTTTCAAATAAAATAATCATGAAATGTAGGTTTAATATTAATGTACTTAATTATAATTTTATTTGAAATCTTCCACTAATCAATTTCAATGTTGAAAATAGCAACAATATTACACTATTATGTTTACAACATTATTATTTGGCTAACTGTTACATTTATTTCTCTATTTTAAGATCCTTCTCATCCATCACTTTGTTTCTCATGCCATTTTGTTGTTCCTATGAACAATGTTTTTTTTTCTTTTATTAAATAAAGACTCCAGATTCCAGCAATGTATCTAAAGGTTTTTCTTGCCAAATTTGCCATAAACTAAAAATGAAAGTTATTCAAGACTATTTTCATTAGTGTCATGTCTGTCATGTTGTCACAAGATGGTGCAATTTAGCTATAATACTTGTGGTATGAATAGTAAGCTCCAAAAGCCACGTAGATTAGCAAAAGTCTTATTTTCACCAGCTATAGTTACACAAATAAAAAATAAAAACAACCAGCATTAAACCTTTTTTATAGGTTTTCTGTATGTTGTTGTTGTTGTTACAAAAAACTCTCTGCAATGTTCTTTATAGCTTAGGTTTATGTTGCAAAAAGAAATAAAGAAAGTTATTATAGTGTAAGTCTCAAAACTTAAACGGGAATCATATGGAAACAATACTATTGTCCTTTGCTCTTACCAGCTGTCATGTCAACATTAAGGAGATTTACGTTGCTCAGAGTGTAAGGCAGTGGGATCCTTGTGAGGAGATCGCGTATGCTGCTTGTCGGGTAATCGATAAACAAATCTATTTCAATGTCACTTTCATACACAAAAAGGGGCGCTGAAAGAAATTTGAGAATGTTTGAGAAGCACAATCTTTACATCTGCTAAATCCATAACATGAATCATAATATAATAATACTATTACATGATATTATGTAGTATTCCTTTTAATTAGCATTAAAACATGAGAAAAAATAAACACAAAAAGTTATCTTCACTTTACATACAGTTGCTGTGCCATGTCTCAGATTTTGTTTTACTGGGCATACCTGTTGTTGTTGTTGATGATAGTGGTGTTGATGTTGTTGTTGATGGTGTTGATGTTGGTGTTGTTAATGGGGTTGGTGTTGGTGTTGTTAGTGATAGTGCTGATGAAAGAAAAGTGGCATGACATGATATGAAAAAATTCCAAACCCTCTTGTACCTATATATATTTTAAAACCTTTTAAATTCTTTATAATAATTCAGAAATCGACAAAGATGACATTTAAAGCTCTGCAAAAAATAACAAGAAATAATTCTTATCATATAAAACAAATTATAACAAATCGGAATACTGAACGTACCTCTACATGTGTTATTGGTGCTGACAGACAGATTGGAGTTTGTTGGACTGAATCCATTCAAACATGAGCAATTGTAACTTCCTATTTCATTGGTGCAGGCGGAATTTGGGCCACAAACAGATGGACTCGGCTGACATTCATTTATATCTGAACAGGGAACAGCACATTTTTCAAAAAGACCTGACTGTTTAAAACTATTCCAACAATTGCAATGCCAATAACATAAAATGTTTATCATGCAAATGCCAAAAATCACCTCTCTGGCAAAGTGGCCCCACTGAAGGAAGAGCCCGGATGCATCCACAAGTACCTCCAACTATATTATCACACACCTGATAGGCAGTGCAGTTGTTACTGGACCAAACATGATTCGCCTCACACTGACAATCATATTCGGTTCCATTCAACCCACACACTGTAAAGGAATGGTGTAAGATTAAGTTTAAACATTATTCATTAAACTTTATATTCCACTTATTATAAAGCGTATAATAAAGCTAAATCAATACATCAACCAGTTTTAAATTCTTTCTCATCCCATGTTTTGTTTCTTTTCCTAGTATTTTGTTCTTCCAGAAATGATCAGATGTGCTCCAACATTAGGCACATTAAAATCAAGACTTAACACATCTGTTTAGCTGTGCCTTTACTGAATGAGCACTGTCTTTCTTTTCTTTTTCATTCTTTTATAACCCGCTTTAACACATTTTAATCTAACTTTAATCATTTTTATTTTCTTGCTTCTTTTATTCTGGTTTATTTACTGTAAAGCACTTTGAATTACCATTTTGTAAGAAATGTGCTAAATAGATAAACTTGCCTTGGCTTGCCTTGTCAAATATAAAAGTTTTCTGGTCCCACTTTATATAAGGTGACCTTAACTAATATGTACATACACTGAAATAAATGAACTTATTGTGAAAAAAACATGTTTTTACATTGTACGATTGATTTATATACTGCATGTATTTACATTTTGTTATTAATTTCTGTTATTACATCTGTAATTACACTATTGACCATTACCGTTCATTGTATTCATTTTTTTAATGCAAGTACATAGTAGTTAAAGCCACCTAATATAAAGTGAGACCAGTTTTCTTCCTTTAACTAGAGACAACTAGACGACTATCCAACAATTTAGGTTTGTGCTTCCCAGAAACTGATAACCAAAAGTTATTCAAAACTATTTTTGATTAACAAAGGCAGACGTCACGTTGAGTCCCAAGATGACGCAATTGAACTATTAGACATGTGTCTGCTTAAACTAGTCTTACAAGTTCATCCTGGGAGTTCCTATAAGACACATACTGCATCTGATAGCGACAACTGGGTGAATATATTTATTTTCTACAAATCTAGCAACAAATGTCTTCAAAAGTTGACAATGTTGGTCAAACACTTACATATACAAACAAAATGACAACAAAGCGCAACTTTTAGATGCCATCTTTAATTTTTGAACTTAATTAGCACTGAATTATATAGAATACTGTATTAGAGGCAGTGGAGCATCTATGACCTCAGAAGACAGAATATGACACGGTCGTTGGAATCTGACATGTCTTGTTGTCTTAATCTTTTTATTATTACTTAGTTTATTTGTCTTTAGAGTAAATATGTTTATGCTAGCAGTTGCAGACCTCAGAGCTTCAAAAAGTTGTGTATTTTGTTTACCCTAAACATCTACGTATTTTAGGCATGGTAACAAAAATAAAACCTCAAAATAACATGCTAGGAAATAATTCTATATAAACAGTTTCTGGGTTGTTACAAAAAAATCTCCTAGAATCTTCTTATATTTTTACCAAAAAACTAAACTTACAGGAACTATATTGGAGCAACAATAGAAGAACATTCTGTTTGCTCTTACCAGTAGTCATGTCGAGTTCAAGGATATTTATGCTGCTCAAAGTATAAGGCGGTTGGTATGATGTGAGGAGATTCTGTAATCTGGCCACACTAGCAACATCAAATAAACTGACATCAATTTCACTCTCATACACAAACAGTGGCACTGCAGGAACAAAAAGAATTATAATTATGCTTACAGTGTTAAAAAACAAAAAACAAAAAAACATCTCCAAGAACTCCATGAATGCAAACTGTCTATAAACTATTATTTTCATCATCAAGGTTTCAATGTTTTTTTTTTATTTATCAATGCATGCCACCATACAGCAGGCATACATGTGCTACTGAAATATTGTTTTTCTTTTTTCTCATCAAGTGTTTACATTCCAATACAATATAGGAGTTTGTAATCCAAATATACGTAAAATTGCTAAATATACATCTAAATTATGTAAATATCAGTATTGTCAGAAATGTTTGTACACAAATTAATATAT
>CAIGQQ010026964.1:8929481-8988426 GCA_903798035.1 Danio albolineatus | reverse complement strand
ATATATATATATATATATTTTATGAAAAAGTAAGATCCCTCATTTGGGGATGTGCAATCAGTGCTAAAATCTACAAATGAGACCATACAAATTTATAAGTGTTTGCCACTAAATCAAAAAGTTACGAATTTCTGTAAGATTGTGTAGTGTTCATAACATGTCAGATATCACGCAGTCTTCTATGAAATTAAAAACATGCATTTAAAACATTCATTGCTCAAAACAATAATCTAATCTTTACTTAATCATATTTTTGTTTAGCTGGAAATACCTGGTGTAGTTGATTGTGACGTTGATGATGGTGATGGTGTAGGGGTTGTTACTGGTGGGGCTGTTAGAGGAAAACTGACATGACTTGGTTTGAAATTCCCACATACATGTAAATTCTATAAACTTGTTTAATTAATAACTTATATATTTTTTTTTAAATAGAAAGAGAAATCCTGTTTTTTAAGCATTCTTTATGTGCGTGAATTTAAAATAACAGGAAGGGGAAAAAATAAAAATGTCTAAATACAGAAGATGCCTACCTGTACAGATGTTATCAATGCTGATTGTTAGATTTGGATTTGTTGCTGTAAATCCATTCAAACATGAGCAGCTGTAACTTCCTATTGCATTTGTGCAGTTGGAATTTGGACCACAGACAGAAGGACTGACCAGACATTTATCAACATCTTTTGCAAAAAGAATACCAAGATTACAACCAAGCTATTACAAACGGAAATACGTTGTTTCTGTACAAATTAGCAAGTATCTCACCTTGGCAGAACTGTCCATCAGCTGGAAGGCCGTTGATACATGTACATGATCCATCAGTGGTGGCATCACAGGCCTGGTATACGTGACACGTGTCATTTGGCCAAACAAACAGACCCTCACATTTACACTGATACTGTGTTTCATTCAAAGAACACACTGGAGAGCAGAGGGAAAGTGCAAAATTGTGGATAGCTATTGCTAGCAGTAGTTGTGCTCAATATTTATAACTTGATTAGCATCACTATTACCTTCACCGGTCACTTTATTAGGTACACCTGTCCAACTGCTCGTTAACGCAAATGTCTTAGCAGCCAATCAATGGCAGCAACTCAATGCATTTAGGCATGAAGACATGGTCAAGACGGTCTGCTGCAGTTCAAATTGAGCATCAGAATGGGATAGAAAAGTGATTTAAGTGACTTTGAACATGGCATGGTTGTTGATGTCAGACGGGCTGGTCTGAGTATTTCAGAAACTGCTGATCTACTGAGATTTTCACACACAACCATTTCTAGGGTTTACAGAGAATGGTCCAAAAAGGAGAAATTTTCCAGTAAGCGGCAGTTCTGTGGGCACAAATGCCTTGTTGATACCAGAGGTCAGAGGAGAAAGGCAACAGAAACTCAAACAAACACTAGTTACAAGCAAGGTATGCAGAAGAGCATCTCTAAACACGCAACATGTCGAACCCTGAGGCAGATGGGCTACAGCAGCAGTACACTGTGTGCCACTCCTGTCAGCTAAGAACAGGAAACTGAGGCTACAATTCACACAGGCTCACCAAAATTGGACAGTAGTCTGATGAGTCTCGATTTCTGCTTCAACATTCAGATGGTAGGGCCAGAATTTGGCGTCAACAACATGAAAGCAGTTCAGGCTGGTGGTGGTGTAATGGTCTGGGGGATACTTTCTTGGCACACTTTGGGCTCATTTTCTGATGGCTACTTCCAGCAGGATAACGCATTGTTATGTAATAAAGTGTGAATCATCTCAGACTGGTTTCTTGAAAATGACAATGAGTTCACTGTACTCAAATGGCCTCCACACACAGTCACTAGGTCTCAATCCAATAAAGCACCTTTGAGATGTGGTTGAACGGGAGATTCGCAGCCAAAAAATATGCAGCAACTGTGTGATGCTATAATGTCAATATGGACCAAAATCTCTTGTTGATTCTATGCCACAATAGGATTAAAGCAGTTCTGAAGGCAAATGGGGGTGTAACCCGGTACTAATACTAGTAAGGTGTACTTAATAAAGTGCCCGTTGAGTGTATAGCTTTAATAATAAATTGAAAGAAATCTGAAGGATCACAAACCTGTCGAAATATTCACAGCTGTAATTTCAGTGCTATTGTCCGCTTGAAATGGAAGTGCAACAGAGGCCACAGATGATCTGATTTGGTTGAGAGCTTGAATGTCGGTTACATTCACTTCCACTACCATCACGTACTGCACTTGATCTATCCATATTAAAAACAAAACGTGATTTAGAAGCTTCATCAATTCATTTTTCTCAGTAGAATACAGCCTTCAGACTTACAGTACACTTAAGACATTAATGGGTTTACATTTTCAATCATTTATTGGGAGTGGCATCCCCATTGTATAACCAAACTCACACACCGAGTTTCATACATGACAATGTATTTAAATATGCAAGTGAATCACATGAATGAACAAAACAAGAGAGGGCCACTCCTGAAATTACTTTCTATATAGCAAATCTTTATGTTCGGATGTCTGAGCTAAACTGATCACAGAATGCTATTGAAGTGTTGCCATCCACTTTTGATGCGGATCTGAGAACGATTACTGTGTTCACTAAACAAACTGAGCTATGGGCGATAACACAGGGCAGGTGTAAAAGCACCAATAGAAATCAACTGAAAGTCTGAAAATCTGAACAAGTCCAAGTTAAGTGTTGTCATCTCGACACATCATTACTGTAATTACAATGACTTGAAGGCAGATATAATATACGCATACAGCAGTGAGACATATGTTGTGTTAAAATACAAAACAATAAGAAAATAAAAACTAGTACAATTCCAAATAGCACATGAAAGACGTATTTTGAAAATTGTTTATGGAAAGATCCTATAGATCCTATCTTTAAATGGTCTATTTCATGAATACTCTAGCCTAATTCTAAATATTCTGAATGTCATATTTTAAATATCTATTTAATGTCCAACAGGAAATCATTGCAGATGTGTTGTAGAACTAGGAATGGGACGATAACCGTTTTCAAGATATACTGCAGTTTGGAAAAGTCAAGGTTTTCATACCGCCAAAATTTTCTGCTATACCGATCCTAAGGTATGTGTAAGATTTTTTTGGTCCCACTTTATATTAAGTGGCCTTAACTAATAAGTACTTCCACCGAAATTAATAATTTGTTACAATGTACTGATTGTGTAAATACATGTTTTTACATTGTACTTATGTTGATTAAATACTCTTATGTAATTACATTTGTATTTAATTTCTGTAATTACATTTGTAAACACTCTATTGACCATCCCTTACACATTAACCCACCCTTAAACCTACCGATACCACCAAACTTGTCCTTAACCCTCCCCCTTTCCCAACTCAAGAGTCCCACAAGTGTTCTCAAATACATTATGAACACAGTAAGTGCATTGTATTTCTTGTTTGATGCAAGTACATAGTAGTTAAGCACACTTAATATAAAGTGGGACCGATTTTTACATTTTTTTAAACATTTTTTTTAGGTGTAAATTGTAAAGACATCTGTGTTTTTGAAACAAATGAAGACAGCAGTCCAGGATTCACTTTAATTATTTAATCTGACGTTTACTGTTCCAAAATATTTTAAATGTTTCTCAAAATAAAATATATTGTGTTCGAAGGGGGAAAAAGATTTATTTTGTTTTTTAGCCAGACATTAAAAAGGCTATATTTTAGTGCAGTACAACACAATACCGTCATATACCGTGAAACCATGATATTTTTATACAAGGTTATCATACCGTCAGAATCTTATACTGGCCCATGCCTATGTAGAACTCAGAAAAACATCAAAAAGAGAGCATTCTGCGATGTACATATGCTATCAGGGATAGGGTTCGGGCATATTCAGTGCTTGGAGCCTTATCTTAACAACCAGTTGTTCAGTTGGATTCTTGCAGTACGTTTTTGCAAATTGGGCATTTTCAGAAGTAATTCAGGTACAAAACACTCCGATAATTTACTGTGTTATAATGAAGCACTAATAGGTGAATGTGTGTATATGGAAGAAACAAATTCTTTCAAGTTAACTAATGGCTGTTTGAAACCATTTTGCTAGTTGGCACCTCGTAATAATGGCAATTACAATACAATGTGAATCCAGTTAGAATTCATATTCTCCATCTATAACCGCAGCTAATGTTTTCCACTCGGGCTTTTTTAGTCAGCACGAAACACAAATGCTTCACATTTTTATAGAAGTACACTGTAAAACATATCTGTTAATTAAATGTTTCCATATTTTGTGATTCACAAGTGCTTCGGGTATATTCAAGGTCGTGAATTGTGTTATGGGGTGTTGATCTCTGCTCTGTCCACTTTTTATGTTGACAATTCAACTCTACAGTTTAACTAAGCGACTTTTATTGACATTTTAGTAATTAGAGACGATTTATTGTTGAAGAAATAATATAGAGATAAATAACATAACAGTAAATGTACTAACAGCTTTTTTTTAACTGTCATTTACAACACCAACCCAGACAATATAGCACTTTAAACTGTTACAAAATATCAATAAAGGTTGACTTTTCAACATCAAACTTTTGGAGGAATGATCATGAGCATGAATAAGTAAAAAAAAAAAAAAACATGAATCACAAAATACGGAAAACTGATTTTTTTTTTTTTTTTTTTTTTTTACAGTGTAGTCTATAAATAAAGATACAACTTCCATCAAATAATCATGTTTTGAAATTAAATCATGCACCAAATGAACTTTTGTTATGCGGTAAGACTTCACTAATGTATTCACTGTCACTATGGTTACAGGTGATCATCATAAAAAATAATTCTGACTCGACTTCAGCTGCTTGTCTTACAAACAGTATTCATGCAGCTGTCATCTACTGTACATCTATGTGAACATGGCATTTTGAGACTCCTAAACACTGACTGTGTAAACATAAACAACAGATAATCACTCTCTTCAAACGAATGGCTTACTAAAAGGAAAGTTCATTCAAAAATGAAATATACTCAGACGTAGGGTCAAAACATTTAAGAGTTTCTTTCTTCTGTTAAAGACAAAAGAAAATATTTTGAACAATGTTGAAAAAATGTAGCCATTGACTTCCGTGGTATTTGTTTTTTTTTACTATAGAAGTCAATGTTTACAGATTTTCAGCTTTCCTCAAAATATCTTCTTTTGTGTTCAACAGAAGAAAGTAAACCTTAAGGGTTTGGAATCATTGAGGGCGAGTACATACTGAGTAAATATTCATTTTTGGGTGAACTATCCTTTTAAGTAAAATAATTAATCCTTATTTCAATACAGAAAACATCATTATTGATGTATTTTAGAAGAGAATACAACTGTGAACCAGACCTGTGCTTCTCCGTCTTATATGATGAGCTGCGCCATCTGGGTAGCTAAACTGGAAACAAGTATAAAGAAATATATATTTTTGTGTGTGTGTGTGTGTTCTCACTGTGAAAGAATGGCATTAATTTAAAAAATATTTACATATCAAATGTTTTTTACATATATATTTAAGACAAGACACAATCATCTTTGGGGAAGCGTGTCTTAATAGATATATAAGTCTTAAAAATATGTCATTTTGAAAATATATTTATGATATATTTAATGATTTTCATTTCCATATAACTATTTCCATACCTGTAAATCCAGACTTATGTCTGAAAAATCAACAACTTCCGCAACACACTCATGGTTCTGCAGGACGGCCACGATGATTCCAAATAGATATATTGATATTTTCCCTGGCATTGAGAAATTTCAATCATTGTCAAGCCAAATCAGTTACATCAGGTTTACACTATTTAATTATTTATACTTAGTAATAGAGTAAACTGAATAAGTCATTAGTAGGCCCACACAGAATCTGTGTGCGCAGAAATCCGAGATTTCAGTAGATTTCCAGCCCATCATTGAGTCTATTTATTTTATGAAATGACATTTATTCAGTTTTTAAATTAATATCAGTAATATTATTTACTAATATGAAAATGTTAATACGATTTATTTACAATACAGTTTGTAAAGGTTTTTTTTCTCTGTTTTAGTAAATATAATATATGAGAGACTTGCTTTGTTTGCCAAATAAGTGGATCTAATTGGATTTTCATTGTAAACATTGAATAAAAGTTTTTAAAAATATTATATTAATATATTAAGTTTGAGTTATGATATTCCTAAAATAATTTCGCATAAATCAGCAGATTTTTTTTAACAAAACTCTGCGCAGAAATGGCAAAAAATGTCCGCAGATTCTGTCTGGCCCTAGTCATTAGTAAAGAAAAAAGATGCATCTAATTAAAAAAACAGGTGCATTTATTAATAGTAAATACTGAAATATTCCATAAAATTTTAATATCACAAATAATACATTAATTTTCTAAGTAAAGTGTGTGGTTTATATTACCTCCACTGGCCATGTTTTACATCCAAGGTAAATTACAGCATATTTCTTCAGAATATAGTTTTTTATTCACTTCAGAATCTTTCTGTAAAACAGTCATAACAAACCATCATTTAATAACCATACAATGCATACTTGGACAAAACAAAGCAACCCTGATAATGATACGTCACACGTGTTTAATTGAATGATGTTTTCATTTCCAAAAGCATTGTCATGATAAAGGTCATTGTAAATGAAAGTAAAATGTATGTAACTCAAAAAAGATTTCTATGTTCTTATGAATGTACTAGCAGACATATTTGGATATTCTTAAGAAGCAAACACACAATGTTCTTACCTTGCAGCTGGGAAAACACACATACTAATACGCCACTCTGGAGTACTGAAATGGTTCTTTACAGTAATCTGTTTGAAGATCAACATTTTAGTTTCCTTGTCTGAGGATCCACCTACAAAACATTTCCCCTTCATTTTTTTTAAATAGCTGACAAGCTTTCCATGCATCTCACGTCAATAAGTGCACTTTTTCAAAACTTATTGTACCCTCTATGACTGTTTTAAGTTAGTGTTAGTATTTAATTAATAACATATTAAACGTAAAGTCTTTAAATTATTAAGCTTCTCGAATATTGATTTAAATCACAAACTTGCTAGAGTAGGATAATACACTTGCAAGTATTCTTGCTGCTAATCCGTTTTTGTTTCGATTAATCACTAAATAAAATGAAGTCTTTATTTTATCTTTATATCTTGATGACTGTAAATGTGACATAAAAAAAACAAAGAAGACCAAGTTTTTCAGTTCCTGACTGACTGCATTCTTTCTCGCTCTCTCTCTCCCTTTTTCTCTGTCTCTGTCTCTCTCTTTCTCTCTCTGTGAAAGCTGTGCGAAGTGTTTAAAAAAGAACTCTCTACATACAGCGTTGATTCTCCTTAGCGATCTATCCTCTATTTTAAAAGAGAATGTCAGTAAGCCACCTTTTCCAGTAAAGGTGGGAGATCTGCAGTGGAGAATCCTGAATGGCGACATAGCTGTGAATGCCTTTGTTTTAAATATACATAAACCCAGGTAGAAGTGTCGGGTGTCCCTTTTTCTGTTTTTGTTTCTTTTTGTTTTTTTTTACACTTATAACATTTCCTAGCAAACATGAGGGAATCGGCACACTTATTTGGAATTACCACACTGGAATTAGATCACTTTTTAATTTTTTTATTTTTTGGTAGCACTTTATTTCGATGGTCCATTTGAGTATCAGTAGACTGTCTGCTTAATATCTGTTGATACTGACATTCAACAGACATTTAGCTCACTATAAAAAAAACTTTGAAAAGTTGAATGTACATGTCAACTAACCCAACACTACCCCTAACCCCAACCTAACAGTCTACTTATAATCTAATGAAAATTAGTTGCAATGTAACTTAAATTCAACAAACGGACCATCAAAATAAAGTGTGACCTTCATTTTTTCATCCACATACTGTAGTTATCCAGCAAATCACAGAAAATACACAAAACAGTTTTTGTTGAATAACCAAACACTCTGGTTTCTGTTTAATAACTCAGACAAAATTAAATGAAGTATCACGGTGCAGGCTCAGTGGTTAGGACTGTTGCCTCACAGCAAGAAGGTCACTAGTTCAAATCTCGGCTTGGCCAGCTGGCATTTCTGTATGACGTTTGCATGTTCTCCTTGTGCTCCGTTATCCCCCACAGTTCAAAGACTGTGAATAAGTGAATTGGATTAACTAAATTAGTCATAGTGTATGAGCGAGCATGTGAATGAGATTTTATGAATGTTTCCCAGTACTAGGTTGTGGCTAGAAGGGCATCCTCTGCTTATGCTGGAATAGTTGTCGGTTAATGACCCCTGATGAATAAGGGACTAAGCCAAAGGAAAATGAATGAATGAATTTAATTGAAACTTGTAAAAATGGTAATATATCTTGTGTAGCAATTAGATGAAAAAAATATGGATTCTTTCAAAATTTGAGAAAAAAACTAAACATGGAATCAGCTTAGTAATTTTCATTTTAAAGCACACTGGCACATATTTAATAATGCTTATTGGTCCACAGTCAAAATAAAGTGCTTAATAACCTTATCAAGCTGTTGACCTGTTAAAGTATGGCCCCAACAAGAGAGCAGTTGGTTGAAACAGGAGTTCCCAAACTTTTCAGCTCGCCACCCCCAAAATAATAATTTATTTTAAAGACCACCACTTGGAGATTGTCCTCAGTGTTCAGTCATGGCCTTTATTTTTATTGTACATGAGCACCATAAATGGGTCAAAGTTTAAAATTATGCCATAAAGTCAATCTACTTTATGTCATTAATCTAGAGCAGGTGTCACCAACACGGTGCCCGCGGGCACCCGGTCGCCCGCAAGGACCACATGAGTCGCCCGCGGGCCTGTTCCAAAAATAGCACATCTCATAGAGAGCTGCGTCTAAAAATTAATTTTGTTCTGTTGCTATTATTTTTTTAATCACACTTGTATGTATATAGATTTAAAAAATACTATCTTAAAAATACTTTAAGGTTAACGCGCACAATATTTACCTATGGGCAGTAAAGTAGAGCTTGTGGGATGTGGAGAGTAAGCTAGCGGGCGCTGTATGCACTTTCGTACCCCAAAAACATGGCAGAAAAAAGAAAGAAAACGTATCTCTTTCACAGTGAATGGGAAGAGGAGTTCTTTTTTACGACTGTAAAAGAAACCTGCGTGTGTCTGATTTGCGGGACGACCGTGGCGACAGCAAAACGGCACAATGTGGAGAGACATTTCAATACGTGTCACAAAAGCTACCATGATAAATATCCACCTGCAAGCGCCCTACGGGCAGAAAAAGCCCGTGAGCTAAAGACCGCTCTGGGTAAGCAACAGTCTTTTTTTACGAGGCCGGCCAAAAACTCACAAAAAGCAACCGAAGCCTCGTTTAGAGCTACACATTTTCTGATCAAGAAAAAAAAGGCATTTACAGATGGAGAAGTTGTCAAAGAAGCGATGTTATTAATTGCTAACACTGTATTTAAAGACGAGAAAAATGGAAGCGACCTAATCTCCACTCTTTCCGACGTCCAACTGGGGGCATCTACGATGGCAAGACGAGTATCAGCTATGTCCAGTAACTTGGTCGATCAGTTGGAGCAGGATCTGGCGAAGTGCAAGTGGTTTAGCCTCCAGTGCGATGAGTCCGTGGACAGCAGCAGTACAGCGCAGTTATTGGTTTTTATCCGGATGGTGTTTAATGATTTCTCCACAAAAGAAGAACTCCTGACACTACTGCCCTTAAAGACAACTACGAGAGGAGTTGACATTTATAACACGGTGAAGGAGTTTTTCGTGCAGAAAAAGGTGCCATTGGAAAAGCTGGTAGCGGTGACAACAGACGGGGCTCCTGCTATGGTCGGTCGACAGACAGGTTTCATCGCTCACTGTAAACGTGACCCAGACTTCCCCAAATTTCTGCATTACCATTGCATCATTCACCAGCAGGCGTTGTGTGCGAAAGTGATCGGCTTTGGGCACGTGATGACTCCCGTTGTGAAAATCATAAACAACATCCGCTCCAAAGCAAAGCAGCACAGGATTTTCAAGGTACTATTAGAGGAGATGTCAGCAGAATATGGGGACCTACTGCTACACACAGAAATCAGATGGCTCAGCAGAGGACGAGTTTTGCATCGTTTTTTGTCTCTTTTGCGTGAAATCAAAGAGTTCATGCAGTCCAAAGGCGAAGATGTCTCACTGCTAGAGGACACAGAGTGGACACTTGACCTTGCATTTTTGGTGGACATTACTGGGAAACTAAACCTCCTGAACTGCCAGCTGCAAGGCAAAGGTAAGACTGTTGTCGATATGATAAGTGCTTTAAATGCATTTAAAGCCAAAATGAATGCATTCTCTGCAGATTTACAGAGAAAAAAAGTTCTGCACTTTCCCTCTGTGCAGTCAGTGCTGAAAGACAATGCTTCTGCATCTGAGACATTTGAAAAAGTGGCAGAAAAGTACATTGAAGTAATAAACAGACTTGGGCAAGAGTTTGAGAATAGGTTTTGTGACCTTCATCAGCTTGAACCATGTGTGTTCTTCATTTCCAACCCTTTCATGAATGGGGACACCACATGCTTTGCTGAGCAGTTAAGTGCAACGTTCAACTTGGATGCTGGACAGGTGGAGATTGAAATTATAACATTGCAAAATGATCTCCATCTCAAAGCCTACCAGGCTGCACCAAACTTTTGGCGCCTTGTTGACACAGAGAAGTACAGTGGAGTATGCACAGCAGCCATGAAGGTTGCCAGCCTGTTTGGCTCAACCTATCTCTGTGAATCAGCATTTTCTGACATGAACTTCATCAAAAACAAACACAGAACACGCCTCACTGATGCACATCTGAGAGACTCACTCACAGTTGCAGTGTCAAGTTACACACCAGATTACAACACACTGGTGAACAGCATGCAATGCCAGTCTTCCCACTAACCAAGGACGGATACCAGATGTAGTCAGTGACAACATGGTAGTGCCATGGCAAAGTTGAATTAAAATATTGAAGAATTGTGTTCAATTTAAAAGTGTGTTCATGACATTTAAAAGTTATAATTTTGTTAAACATAACACAGACTTGGCCATTAGTTCAAAATGTGAAATAAAAAATGTATTACATATTTAAAAATATGTAAGTTGATTTTGTTTAACATTACATAATTGTTAACTTTTTGAAACATGTTGCAACATAGTTCATGATTTGTTAACAGGGCATGTCAGTGGCTTGTGCAAATGGGATATTTTTTGCTAAAATGTAGTGATGTAAGTGATCATCTGAAAATGTAACAAATACTGTGATTAATAGAGATAAAGTGTTGAATATTGATATCTGTTTCCCACCTTGTTGTCATTTTTGATAATCATTGTTAGAAATCATTAACATGATCAGTGTCTTTACATAGGTGAGTATTACTAATCATTATAAATAATGTATAACTAAAGGCAAACTGAGCAAATTTGTTATTTCAGAAGAGCGTATCAAACTGGTAGCCCTTCGTATGATTCAGTAACCGTGAAGTAGCTCTCAGTTTCAAAAAGGTTGGTGACCCCTGCCTTAAACTAAATAAAAGACTCACAAAAATCATAGTAATTTACGTATAACTTTCAAATACCGTAGGAGCGGTGTAACAGATATTTTTTGTGGTTTTAAAATCTTGACTGAAACCGCGGCATTCCTTGAAACCGGTTATCATATTTCATGCTATAAAGGGGTTTTATGTGATGTGTATTTTTTCTGTCGATGGATACAGCTTTCCAAAATTCTTCTAAATATCTTATGTGTTCAACAGAACGCAATAACTCAAACTGGTTGGGAACAAGTCAAGGCTGAGTTAATGATTAAATGTTTATTTGTTTTGGTGAATTATCCCTTTAAAGGTCCCTTTAACCCCTTTCTCTCTCTCTCTCTCTCTCTTTCTTTTTCTCTCTCTCTCTCTCATTAAAAGTGGAAAATGTCAGAACCTAATATGCTACTTTTAAAGTTTAAATGTTTCTGCACCCACCCCAAGACATGCGTTTATATATTAGACAAAGTCTACTGTTGTCAAAATAATGATTTTTAATACCAAGCATTCCTGAGTAAAATAATATTCCTCTGAAGTATTCTGTCTGCTCATAAATGTACGATTTTTACAACTGTTTAATAACCAGCCTAAATATAAACAGTGTACTGTGCTCAACATAAATGAGTACACCCCCCAGAAATCTCTCATTTAAATGTATATTTTCTATAGGATGCTTTACATTATTATATTTGTGCATATACATTAGTTTAGTCAGTACTGAAGTCAAATCTGGAGCTAATCTAATGCAATAATTTACAATAATGGTTGAAAAAAAATTATATCAGGGAAAAATATTAAATACATTAATTTATTTTATTTTCGGCTTAGTCCCTTTATTACTCTGGGGTCACCACAGCGGAATGAACCGCCAACTTATCCAGCAAAGGTTTTACGCAGCCGATGCCCTTCCAGATGCAACCCATCTCTGGGAAACATCCATACACACTCATTCACACACACACACACACACACACACTACGGACAATTTTAGCCTACCGAATTCACCTGTACTGCATGTCTTTGGACTGTGGGGGAAACCGGAGCACCCGGAGGAAACCCACGCAAATGAAGGCAGAACATGCAAACTCCACACAGAAATGCCAACTGACCCAGCCGAGGCTTGAACCAGCGACCTTCTTGCTGTGAGGCGACAGCACTACCTACTGCGCCACGCTATAGCAAAATCAATAGAAACAAAAAATATATACATTTTTGTTGAAATGTTAATCTACTGCAACTAACACTTGCTGTGTCATTAATCTCTAGGGTAATAACCTCATTACGTATTCAATAGAAAAAGATTTGAAAGTCTGATGTTTTTTGATTTGCATGGTGTTATTTTATGTAACTATTAAATACTTTTTTTTAACCTTCTGTAGGTTATGGATAAAATATTGTTATTCTAATAGTTTCTAATAGTTATATAATGAAATGAAATGTTTGTAATTTGTCTGCAATATTTTGCATGCATTTGAATATATTATCTTTCCATTTCTAACTATAATTTCTAACTACTGACTATAATGTTATTTTAATAAATATATCTGTTTAATGAATCTGTTTTGTTCAAATGCACCAATATTACCAATATTCACTGAGAAATAGATATTTTCATTAGCAAAATAGCGTGTACTCATTTATGCTGAGCACTGTGTATTGACTTTATAATTTGATGACTGTAAATAAAAGGGAAACAGAAAGTTATTCAGATCCTGACTGACTGCATTCCTGTTTTATCTTCCATTAATGCACCAGTCCTGAAGGCTGCAAGTAAAGTTTAAGTTTGAAAGAATCTGATACTGTAGGTATTTTTTCCTCTACCGTGTTTTCTGATCACTTTTATTTGATTAAATAATTGCTTTTGACCTTATTGTTGAGTAAGGAGTTTGATATGAGGAACTGTATGCAAAAAATTCAACCAGCTTAACAGAACACCGCTGCTCCAGTGGTGCTTCCTTCTTTTTCTATGGTTTCCGGGACTCTAATGGACCTGCAATGTTCATGCAAATATATTTAGAAATGAAACACTCTAGAGAATGAACAATGACTTCAAAATCATTAGCACCTCACCCCACATATTTGTGGTCTCACACAAGCTTACGGGTTGAGATGGTAATACAAACACAACTTGCCGTAGCACATACAACCTGTTTTACAAGAACATTTTTAAGGGCCACAAAATTAGCACACATTTTGCTGCCCCCTACACCTGTTTAGAGCAAATTATGCCTGTTTGCTTCACTAAGAGAGGCCAGACAATAGACTGATGTTTTAGATGTTGTTCAGCTTATACAACCTTATAGGTTATTTGTCACTTTCCTGAAATAAGACCCAATATTCTTTACTAAAATAATGCACCTATACTGTAGTACAAAATAAGACATAATCCATTGTGCTCATACAATAAGATGCTTTCACAACCTATTTGGTCGTTGTTGTTGTTGTTTTATGAAACTCTCAGTGGTTCAGAACAATGTTCTTGTCTTAGTGTGCATCTTTAACAGCTAAAGGAACTGCCTTTCCTTTTGTTTGTTACAGTGACATGATCTTACCTCAAAACTCCTGGCAGCACACTCCCTCAAGAGGCTGAGAGTATGTAGTACAGCATACATTTACAGTAGTGAAAAGTCAATTATTTTACATTAAACATGTTTTGTGTCAGTCGAATAATATGTACTGTAAGCTGTTTTACATAAAATATGTCAACGGTTTACAGTCCTTAATCACTGAGCTAACAGTATATTAATGATCAAATCATACTGTCAGGTTATTTTCAGACAAATCTTCCCAGAACACTGAAGCTTTACTTCACAAAACAGTAACAAAAACGTATGTCCTTTAGGTGTCTCCTGTTGTATATGAGCCATGGATGCACTCTGAAGTAAGTCTGGAGGAATCGGATCAGACACGTTGTACACATCTACAAATAATTACACACGTTATTCACAAAAAAGCACACTGAAATGTCTAATGTCTTAACATTAATTAATTTAGCCAAATGTGAAATTATATTAATGATTCATGTTCTAGAAAATATCTTGTTAGATTTGTGTTATCCTCCGTGGTCCCCTTCATCCAGCTGAAGATGATACTCCAACATTAAAGTAAAAATCTTTAAGCATTGGTTTAACGTTGAAAAGTAAAATCCTTTAGATAAGCATGTGTGTAGTTACAGAATGGCATTTACTTTGTTGAAACAGGAACTGACTTTTTTCTGGTAAGAGTCTTCCTCGTAGTGACTCTCGAACCTGCAACAAAAGAATTCCATGTTAACCTTTAGAACTCTGAACATTTCCTAAATATCTGCATATTACAAAGCTTTTCTGTGTACATTCCATATATAATACCACCTACAATCTAATGATCAGTCTATGATTCTAAAACCATACACATATCAATTAGCATCTTAATTATCGATTATCATGAAAATGGCTTCCTTATCAAAAATATAAAAATTACCTGGCTTGAATTGAGAAGTGTAAACAACACATGAACACATAATTTAGGTAACACCATGGTTCCAATTCCAAATCCCCATGTTAGACCAAAAAGAGGAGTCAAAAAGGCCAAACATCGGACAATGACAAAAAAGGTATGTTTCTCATCTGGTTGTGTTGCAGCACCAACTCCTCTTCTCAACATCTTGTACAGAACCACAACCGAAACCACAAGGTTTATGGCTACAATAGTGAGAGCTGGAATCACAAATGCCAGCAGAGCTTTAGATTCATTCCAGTTCAGCCAACATGCTTGTTTGGAAGCATAATTCTGAGGTCCAGCTGTTGACGCAACAGTAGTGACTGCTATGAGCAAAGGTGCACCGTAACCGACTGTGAAGGAAATGAACATCATTTTGACTCTTGACATTTGGGAAAATACCATGACTGTCATGTATAAGAGCAGCATTCCTGAAATTAACATCCAGAAGAAAAGAGCCCGGTAAAAAAAGTGTAAAAGAGGAAAACCACTGGACTGCAGCGACCCACAGGGTTTGGCTTCATCTGAGATTGCAGCTTTTTCTTTTTTTTATTATATATTTTTTATTATTTAGAGTTTTCAAAAGAAAATACATATGTAACTTACATAATCTCTCATACAAAAAGAAACTTACAGATCTTGTATATGCTTTGTATTTTCTTCCCTTTAACAACAGCTATAAACAGTAAAACATGGGGAGCTACAAATCCTTTAAAAGATTTCCTTTAAAGAAGAGAAGATACTTATTTAGACACATAATATTGCATTTAAAAGTTACAATTCAAGAAACATTTGGGCATATCGGACAACCAATCTGGCTAGTGGTGGTACTGTAACCATTACAATACTGTAATCAATAGCATGCACCTGAGCACTTTGTCCATAACATGGGTTGCTTGATTCACAATAACATCCACATGACCAGACCATATACACAGTCTGTCATCTGCCCTACAGTGAAACCCGGGATTCATCAATCTAAAGAACACCTCTCCAGTGTGCCAGACACCATCATGAGCACATGAACATATGCACATGCAAGTCGGTCACAGTGCTGAACTGCAGTCAGGTTGAGACCCCAATGAGGATGACTCAGCTTTCCTGAGACAGGAGAGTTTGTGCAGAAATCATTTGGTTCTGTCAACAGATTGTTGCAGCAGCTGTCTGTGTGGTTGGTCTTTGATGATCTTCGAGGTGAAGACGCCAGATGTGGAGGTCTGTGGTTGTGAGGTGGGTTGGATGTACTGCCAAATCTTCTAAAATGCTTTTGGAGCTAGATTATGGTTGAGAAATAAGCATTCAATTCATGGGCAACAGCTCTGGTGGACATTTCTGCAGTCAGCATGCCAGTTGCACACTCCCTCAAAACTTGTGGCACATAGACATTGAAGAGGAGTAAACAAACATTCCACAGGCCACAATCAACAACCTGATCAACTCTATATGAAGGAAATCACCATTTGTTATCAAGGAAATTGAACTGTATTCATAATTATAAAACTTAACAGTTCCAAGTAAAGCAAAGTCAACTTGTTGCTTTTAAGACAATCGGTTTACTCACGTTTTTGAAGAAAAGTACCAAATTGCTTACAGTGTGGGTTTTGGCTTGATAATCTTCCACGTTGGCCAATTTGATTAGTGTGTTTATGGATAGTAGAGTCATGAACAGTGATCTTTAGTGACATGCATGCTTACAGTTGCTTCTATGCTGGACTTTGGTCTTTTGGGGCTTCCTGGATGATTTACCGGGCTCTTGGAATAATTTTGGCAGGTCGGACACTTCAGGAAAAATTGACTGTTCTGCTAAGCTTATCCACTTTGGAGATAATGGCTCTCACTGTCTTGTTTGGAGTCCAGGGACCACTGAAATAGCTTTCTAACCCTTCCCAGATTATTTCTTTCTTTCATTTGTAACAAATGTATATTGTGTTTACTGTAGGCTGCCTTTGTTTTAAGTTAGATTTTCAACATTCTGAAACATGCACAAATTCACAATAACGCGATTGTGCTAAAATAATCAGGATTTATTAAAGTAAAAAGATCTAATTATATAAATAAATCATTTTAGCTGTTAGGTTTTTCCACCTTTTTGTTGTCCTCTAAACCTCTTTAACAAAACAGTTTGAGGATGTACCATCCATCAAACTAAGAATGAGGATGTATGTGCCTTCTTCCATGTGATATGGGAATGCACCTACAGATACCTTAAAATCATATCATGAAATGAAGACTGGAGCCTCTCATAAGCAGAAAGATTTTTATCTAAACATGTCATGGGTTTTTAAACCAGTTTGTTCCCATTTTTGTCAGTTAACCACAACCAATAACTGACTAATTATTTTCCTGAGGAAAAGTTTTAATGTTTTTCATTCAATCTTTTTCCTTTGGTGTAGTCCCTTTATTCATCTGGGGTTGCCACGGTGAAATGAACCACCAACTTATCCAGTATATGTTTTACGCAGCGGATGCCCCTCCAGTTTCAACCCAGTACTGTGAAACATCAATACACACTCATTCACACACATGCACTACAGCTAAGTTCATTCAATTCTCCTGTACTGCATGTCTTTGGAATGTGGGGGAACCTACACCCAGAGGAAACCCACGCGAACACAGGACACTCCACACAGAAATGGCAACTGACCCAGTCGGGACTTGAACCAGCGAACTTCTTGCTATAAGGTGACAGTGCTAACCGTTGAGCCACCTTGCCACTCTTATGTTTTTAGTTAAAAGTTTTTTTTTTTAATGTATCAAGCAATAGTTTAACTGTGTCCAAATCTGAAATATAATATTACATCAGAAACAAATGAGCATCAAAGCACATCCTATTTGTTCTCTGTCTCTCTCCGTCTGAACTTTGTGTGAGAAAATGTGTAAAAGTGAAGCACTTTATGGACTTTTAAAAGTGAAATGCTTCAAACTTTAAACTAGCATTTTATGAGTAGTTTATTGTAAAAATACTTAATTTCCTTGTATTCTTATTCATAAAAAAATTAATAATTCATTTTTATAAAAATCAATTATTTTAAAGAGGAATAAATGTATAAGGCTTTATGGCACTCATACATGCATTTTGATTGTGCAGTAAGTGGCACCACCTTCACTCCTGTTGTGAAGGGCTTACGAAGTTTGCGCTATATCATGGCTCACGCTGATGCTGAGACAGTTGTTCATCTTAGTAATACAAATTAAGTTGTTTTTAATGAAAGCCAAGAGCTCTCTGATCTTCCATAGACAGTGGTGACTCGTTTAGAGTTCTGAATGTTTGCAAAAAATATCTGTCTGCGACGTCAGTGGTTCAATCATGATATTATCAAGCATTGAGAATACCCTCCTGTGCCGGGGCGCAGAGTATATTTTTCCATCCTTAAATTAGCAAAAGTGGATTCAGACACGCTCTTAATGTTTTTGCGCCATTTGCTTTAGACTTTGCGCCTTTGCTTTGTTTCCAAAAGAGGAAGTCTCACGCTGGCATCTGAGGTATACATCAGAACCCAGTGCATGTTTATATGCTACATATCAGCAAGAAAATTAGACAATTATTGTAAATAACTGACACACTTACATGAAAATCATGTTGTGAGATAAATGTAATAAAATAGCAAGAGGTAAGTGTGAGATCAATCCAGATGAACCTGCTGAAAATCTCCAGACACACATGCTAAAGCATCATTGCGTTCCCTTTTCTGTTTGGGACAGAACAAAGAATGTGTCTGTCAAGTTTCGGCTCAAAATAACAGAGAGATCATTTATTATAGAAGGTCCAATTTGCCAATTTTTGGCTTTATCGTGTGTGTACATCTTCTAAATGGACATGAGCTGCTACTCTCCACCTGTTTTTATTCTCGTACTTCAGATAGTCACGGAACAAAACTGAAGATTCATTGGTGCGTGATACATTTCCTTATCAGTTTATGTGAAAAAAAAAAGCAATGGATATTTAAACATTCTTCTCAAAAAAGAAAGTAACACCCCCAGACGACAAGTTACTATATTTGGGCTAAGCCCCAGAAACCCACTCACTACACTGAAAAAAAAAAAATTCATTGCAAACTATTACAAACAGTTTATATAAGCTAAGTTTAAACAAACAAATTAAGTTGAACTTTACTTAAATTTACATCACAGCGGAATGAACCGCCGACTTATCCAGTATTTGTTTTACACAGCAGATGCCCTTCCAGCCGCAACCCATCTCTGGGAATGTTTCAATTCAGCCAATATGAATTGTTTAAAACCTTAAAAAAAATAGTAAATTCAATGAATCATTTATTTTGTGTATAGACGCGTCCTGTTACCCACTATAGAGACATACATCAATGTCAGTGGTACATTTCAGAAAAAGTGTCCAAGGTAAAGCTGTTATGATGTGGTAATGATGTGCTCACATCCCTATAATTGTGATCCAAGATTTCAAATATGTGTTATACCGGCAAAACTAAAAATATTTTTAGAAAATCACATGGCTGGAAAGAACTCAGCAAATCAGATTCAATAATCAAACTGTTTACTTCAAAAGAAGTAATAGAAATGGGGGATTTTTACTAACTTGTTTAACTTGGTATTTGTGACAGCAGGAAGTCTTTAAGGACATTTAAGACATCTTGTGGCTGTTGTTTCTTTTATTTATACACTGGTGCTGTCAAACTGTTGAAAAAAGACAATATAACGCTTGAAGCTGTGCAATATACACTCACTGGCCACTTTGTTAGGTACACTTTATCAGTACTGGGTTGGACCATCTTTTGCCTTCAGAACTCCCTTAATCCTTTGTTGCATAGATTCAACAAGGTACCAGAAATATTCCTCAGAGATTTTGGTCCATATTGACATGATGGCATCAGGCAGTTGCTACAGAGTTGTAGGCTGCACATCCATGATGTGAATCTCCCGTCCACCACATCCCAAAGGTGCTCTATTTGATTGAGAGATGGTCACTGTGGAGGCCATTTGAGCATAGTGAACTCATTGTCATGTTCAAGAAACCAGTCTGAGATGATTCACGCTTTATGACATGGCGCTTTACCCTGCTGGAAGTAGTCATTAGAAGATGGGTACACTGTGGTCATAAAGGTATAGACATGGTCAACAACAATACTCAGGTAGACTGTGGCATTCATACAATGCTTAGTTGGTACTAATGTGCCCAAAGTGTGCCAAGAAAATATCCCCTACACCATTAAACCACCACCACTAGCCTGAACCGTTGATACAAGGCAGGATGGATCCATGCTTTTATGTTGTTGATGTCAAATTCTGACCCTACCATCTGAATGTCGTATCAGAAATTGAGACTCATCTGACCAGGCAATGTTTTTCCAATCTTCTACTGTCCAATTTTGGTGAGCCTGTGTGAATTGTTGCCTCAGTTTCCTGTTCTTATCTGACAAGAGTAGCACAAGGTGTGGTCTGCTGCTGCTGTAGCCCATCTGCCTCAAGGTTTGATGTGTTGTGCATTCAGAGATGCTCTTCTGCATACCTCGGTTGTAACGAGTGGTTATTTGAGTTACTGTTGCTATCAGCTCGACCCAGTCTGGCCATTCTCCTCTGACCTCTGGTATCAACAAGTCATTTGCGCCCACAGAACTGCCGCTCATTGGCTATTTTCTCTTTTCAGACCATTCTCTGTAAACCGTAGAGATGGTTGTGTGTGAAAATCCCAGTAGATCAGCAGTTTCTGAAATACTCAGACCAGCCCGTCTGGCACCAGCAACCATGTCACGTTCAAAAGGACTTAAATCACCTGTCAACATGATGTCTACATGCCTACTGTAAATGCATTCAGTTGCTGCCCTGTGATTGGCTGATTAGAAATTTGCATTAACGAGCAGTTGGACAGGTGTACCTAATAAAGTGGCCGGTAAGTGTACCTTAAAATAAGCATTTTCATGTCACTCAAAAAATGTGTGCAGCAATACATCAAGAACACCAGATGAAAACAAGCACAAATTATGAAAAAAACTTTAATCTGTTGATTTGTGAGGTTACATGATAATTAACAATAATAATAAATGGCTTGGTTACATGTGTTACACAGCCGTTAGAATACATAATAGCTTTCAGCTTCATGATTCTGTCCTCGTTTGTTTCCAAACAGTTCATCAGACACTCTTCTTAATAGATCCAGAAGAGTTAATACCAGCTGTTCGTCCTGACCTACCCTTTTTTTTTTTTTTTGGAGGAAAGTTAAATGGCCAAATGACCACAAACCCTGTTACTGGGATGAAATCAACCTCTATCCCATAGTTTTACATCTAGCACCAGAGTGGCTTGATTTAACAGAGACATTCTCTCACAGATCATCCTCTGCAAAAATGAACACTGAAATGCTACATTTGAATGTTGTGAAATAGATTTTTGGTGGTAATCTAGCCTGCGTGAAATTACTTAGCAATCATACTTGTCTTTTGTCCTCTTTTATTGGAAAAGCACATGGAAAATATATATAAAAAAAAAAATTAAGAGTTGAATAGTGAACGCACATTACCAACAGTCATGACCTGCATCATAACCAGTAGAAATGACTTCCAATGCCCTTGAAATCACATGAAACACAAAATGATCATCTAAACAAGCTACAGTGGTAATACTTCTGAACATAAAAATACAAACAAAAGGAACAAAAATACCTTGCTGTATAGGATGTTCGTTTGTAAAGAGTAAAAAAACTACAACTAGCAAACAAACCAACAACAACAACAAAACATTTTAACAACGTCAGCCGTACTGCAGCTCATTCCTGCCACTGGATTAAAAAAAAGAAAAGAAAAAATATGCAAATTATTACTTTTGACTTTTTTCATTACAATTCTAAAAAAAGAATAAAGTCATTGGGCTTGAGAGATGGAACTTAGAATCGCTAGACAAAAAGTCAGAAGTCTGAATTCAATATCTCAAAATCTGAACCTTAAAATAAAGTTACATTTGGATAGGCATGGGACGATAACCGTATTCAAGGCATACGGCGGTATGGAATAGTCTAGGCTTTCATACCGCCAAAATGTTCTGCTATAAGGTATGTGTGAAATTTTTTTTTTACACTTTTTTTTGTTTTTGTTTGTTTTTTAGGTGTAAATTGTAAAGACATCAGTGTTTTTGAAACTAATGAAGACAGCAGAAGTCAATGATTCACTTGAATGATTTAGCCTGACATGTTTACTGCCCCAAAATATTAAAAATGTTTCTCAAAATAAAATATATTGTGTTCAAAGGCGGGAAAAAAGGTTTTGTTTTTTAGCCAGACATTTAAAAAGAATATATTTTAGAGCAGTAAACACAAAACCGTCATACCGTGATACCGTAATATTTTTATCCAAGGTTATCACACTGTCAGAATCTTATACTGGCCCATGCCTACATTTGGAGAAATACGTCAGATTTTTTGGCGAGTTGTCTAGCAAATTCAGTTTATTTGATCAGTTCAGAGTTTTTAAACGTATTAAAAATTGCAGTATACAGACTAGGCATGGGACGATAACTGGTTTAAAGGATACCGCAGTTTGGAAAAGTCAAGGCTTTAAAATCATTCAAGTTTTCTGTTTTATTTATTTGTGGGCAACAGTATCTCCAGCAGAAAAGGAGCATCCACATCACAGCCCACGATTCAGCAAGTATTTGAAAAACAAATCACTTATACACCAACATCCCAACATGCTAGAGCTGCTAACTTTATATCTAAAGAAAGTAAAGAAATCTGTGTTTTTAAACTGATGGAGACAGGAGAAATCCATGTTTTTTTTTTATTATTTAGCCTGACATGTTTACAGTTTCTTTTGATAAAATATATTGTGTTTAATGGGAAAAAAAAGTTGTTGTTTTTTACCCAGACGTACTGTATTTTAAAGCAGTAATTACAATACTGCACTGCAATACAGTGAATATTTTTATCATACCGTGAGAATATTTTACCGGCCCATGCCTAATAAAGACTCACAAAAAAAGTCTGACATTCTCAGTTCATAACCTGAAATATCATCTTACAACTGCACTAGATAAAGTTAGAATTGCTGGCCATCCAATAAACTTACCGCAAGAAATATAGTCTACATTTTGCAACATAGGCTCATTCTGAAAACACAGCTCTATATGCATTTCTGGAGATCATGAAATATGTAGCCAGAAGCACGTATGGCTGCATTTCATCTTTAAAACGAACACTACAGAGCGGTATGACGCAGATCCTTTTCACACTAGCAGCTGACCGATTATCTCCATGTGTATGGCTTTCCCGCTGTTACCAGTTTGTCCTTTTAGCTTGCCATGTATGTCGGCGGACTTGAAAAGCAGACAGGAGTTGACCGTGACGACGGGGTTTGAGTCGGGTGAAGAACGGTTCCAGAAAGCGGGTAAGACAAAAACAGAAGCCAAAAATAAAATAACAGGGCGAGAATGTGGTAAAATCTGAAAACGCGGTAGAAAAAATCATGGGGCTTTTCTTTATCTGGATTGCTTTTTAAAACTTTAGGGTTTAGGGAAACGGGCGAGCGCTGGTGCTTTCGGTCAATCGATGCCAACACTGTCGGTTGGGCAATAGGTTGGTGAGTGAATGGCACTCTTGAGAGAACTCATTCATTCATTCATTCATTTTCTTGTCGGCTTAGTCCCTTTATAAATCTGGGGTCGCCACAGCGGAATGAACCGTCAACTTATCCAGCATTTGTTTTACGCAGCGGATGCAGCCGCAACCCATCTCTGGGAAACATCCTTACATTCTCATTCACACACATACACTATGGACAATTTAGCCTCCCCAAGTCACCTGTACCGCATATCTTTGGACTGTGGGGGAAACCGGAGCACCCAGAGGAAACCCACGCGAACACAGGGAGAACATGCAAACTCCACACAGAAATGCCAACTGACCCAGCCGAGGCTCGAACCAGCGACCTTCTTGCTGTGAGGCGCCAGCACTACCTACTGCGCCACCGTGTCGCCCTCTCGAGAGAACTTTTAAGATCAAAAAGCACCTACATCGGCTTCTAGTGAATTCGCGAAAACAAAAACTACAAAAAAACTCCTGGGACGTATTTCGCGATCTCCAGAAATGTATCTAGCGGTACATTTGAGAATGAGCCTGGGTTCAGATTTTGCTATTTGTTTCAAAACTGTGAGATGGAAAGTTACCTTTTTTTGTTTATATTTTCAACTCCATGGCAGAAACAAACTCCCACAATGAGCTCCATTCGACAACTTACAAAACCATCTGGTGAATTACATCATTTAGCTTTTGAGTCTGACATCATGCTGAGGCGTGTGCGTCCAGTCCAGAGCTAGCAGATCAGCTCTCGTCTGAGCTTTTAAAACTGCGTGCGTGTGACATCAGTGGCACAATCAATCGGGCCGAGTCCACATTTGCGTGTCCGTCGCCACTTTGTTTCTGTAGCTTGACGACAGCGAGATGTAACGGAGGTTTAAAGGAGGTCAGGCAAGTGGCTGTAGACTGAATCCAGCAGCGTTTGGCTTGCTTCTTGACTCTTGACCCCGGCGATCTCGAACAAGCGGTCCAGCTTGTCCTCGGCCATCGGGATCTCCTCGATGACAAGGAGCTCATCGGGGTTGAGAATATGCAGCATATCGTCAAAAATGGGCTGAAGGTCACAGGGGTCCAGACGCACCTGCCGCAGCACCGTATCCTTTTTCTCTGAGGGACGGAAAGGAGAGATGTTTTAGCACTCGTTATACTTTGATAGGAGCTATTATTATATTAATGATTAAGTGTTGGAATGAAAAGGCTGCATAGTTGATGTTAGATAGTGTAATGTTCTTTTCTAATGATTATTTGTGTGCATTTTAAATGGGTAAATGTAAAGCATCCACAAGAGGGCGGTATACGCTGTAAGAAGGCTATTTTAGAGCAATTTAGGACACTTTAATTGTAGTATATTTATTTACACTTTTATTAGTTTGAATTGTTAAATTGCAAAAACTGAATAAATGGTAGGGGAGAGCAGGGTTTAAAGTGACATTTTTCATAAAAACCTCATTTTAAAAGAGAATGTTTTCAGCAGAAATATATATTTTTGCTGTGGTTACTATCCCACAAGAGTGGTCTGTCAAAAGCAGGTGTTATTTTGTATCAGTGTAGAATAACTTTAAACAAGAGCTGCACATTGTTACTTTTGAGCCCATCAGCAGGGACGGAAGTAACAAATGAGTGGGTCAAAAGTAACACAACAATATTTGCTAAATTTACTGGCCTAATCTTCATTCATTCATTCATCTGGGGTCGCCACAGCGGAAAGAACCGCCAACTTATCCAGCATACGTTTTTACGCAGTGGATGCCCTTCCAGCTGCAACCCATTTCTGGGAAACATCCATACACACTCTTTCACACTCATACACTACAGACAATTTTAGCCTAGGACTTGTGGGGGAAACCGGAGCACCCGCAGGAATCCCACGCGACCACAGGGAGAACATGCAAACTCCACACAGAAATGCCAACTGAGCCAGCCGAGGCTCGAACCAGCGACCTTCTTGCTGTTAGGCGAACGTGCCAAACCCGCTACGCCAAATATATCTAACTATGACCTTGTTAATGTTCACTGCAAACATATTTTGTTCTTTATTTTTGCAAAAACACATAAACAGCATTTTTATTTTAAATGTCACTTTAAATGTCACTTTAAATTTTCTGTAATTTTTGAATATTTTGTTATTATTATTGGCAATATGCATTAAAACATATCAGTCAAAACACTGAAAACTAATGTGGAAGTAAACAATAAGGTTTGTCAATTAGCAGAGGGACATAAACAACAGTGTTACTTTCATCTCCACAGAAACTCTTGCCATTTAAACCTGATTTACTTTTAAACTCATAAACTCAGACATTTCAAACTTAAGGATGTTACTGCACTAAATAACCTGTAGATTGATCATTAGTGTGACTCATGAAAAGAGAAACACAACTTGTAACAAGGGAAAAAAGATACTTAAAAACAGAAATTTGGAGCTAACTGCGGGACACAGTCCTGAAATCAGGTGATACTTGGGACAGCAAGGGTTGCATGCTGAATGTGCTGTCATAGCATGGAAATCAAATCTTGTTAGGGCTTCAAGAAAATCACTTTGTTACTTTCGTCCTACATTCCTTTCGTCCCTGCTTTCCCCTGCCCTATACTGAAAACACTGCCACATTATTATACTACTTCAATTTCTAGCGTTATTTTAGGTAAATAACTGAAACAAGTACATATAAAACAAATCCATTTCAGTTATTTGCCAAGGGAATATTTTTTCATTTCCATTTAGTTACATTAAACTAAAATAATTGAATCTAAAAAGTAGTTAGTGTGTAAGTAGTAGTAGTAGTACCGAATTTACTTATGTAACCCTGGACCACAAAAGTAGACCGTCATAAGTGTCTATTTTTGTAAATAGAGATTTATAAGTAATCAGAAATCTGAATAAATGAGCTTTAGGTTGGTGTTTGTATGTTTTGGACAATATTCAGCCAAAATACTAAAACTATTTACAAAGCTGTAATTTCATGGTTCATAAAAATGTAAACATTGAGAAAATCCCCTATAAAGTTGCCCAAATTAAGTTCTTAGCAATCCTTATTTCTAATCGAAAATTTGGTTTTGACATTTAAGGAAAGACGATTTACAAAATGTCTTCATGAAAGATGATCTTTACTTAATATTCTAATGAGTTTAAAGCAGGAAAATTGATAATGATTACAAAAATAAAACTGAAAAACACATCACATCAAGTATCGCTGAAACTAGTGAATAAAGACAGAATTTTTTCAAACATATAATGTAGGAACATAAAGCCTCCACAAGAGGGCCACATTTACACTTAAAGATATTACAGCAATGATTTTCATCATCATCAAAAACTCCAACCCTTTGAGGAAAACAAATTCTTCTCTAAGGACTGAAGGACACCTAAACTATGAATTCTATTTCATTTCAATCAAATTTGCCATTTAATTTGATTCAATTATGAGAAACTAAATGAAAAAATAATATCATTATTATACAGAACATTAAATGACAATGTCTTGCATCACTACAGACTCAGTGTGTCTTTATAACTGGCGTTGTGCCTCTTTACTGAGCTGTGCTTTTACCTTTGGTAATAAAGGAGCCCGTGCGGCTGAGGGCAGAGTCTTTGCTGGAAGTGGAGTCACAGCGCAGCAGTGGCTCGGATTCGTCTGGAAAGAATCCCCTGCTGCGCTCTATTGGCGACTGCTCCACTGCCACACCAGGAGACTCCAAAGGCTTATGACTGGGGCTCAGACAATGGCTTACATTCACAGCCGTCATTAGCTTGTTCAGGTCAACCTGCGGCAAAAGACGAGTCACCGTACATGTTAATGACATCACTTTGACTCATGTTCATTTGATGCATTCTTAACCCACAAGTGTGTCAACAAAACGTCAAGTACACAAATCAAGCGTAAAAGTTCTGATGACCTAAGGAAAAGTTCTAATGAGGAAATTTTGCTTCTCATTTTTGGTTTTACCCAAGTCAAAGTACAAAGGTACTCGATAGTTCACCCAAAGCTGAAAATTTGTCATCATTTACACATCCAATGAACCACCAACTATTCCGGCATATTTTTTATGCAGTGGATGCCCTTCCAGTCACAACCCAGTACTCATACACATACATTCACACACACACTCTTAAACTACGGGCAATTTACTGCATCCAATTCACCTATAGCGCATGTCTTTGGACTGTGGGGGAAACCAGAGCAGCCGTAGGAAACATGGGGAGAACATGCAAACTCCACACAGAAATGCCAACTGGCCCAGCTGGGACTTGAACCAGCGACCTTTTTGATGTTCTTTACACGTTTCAAACCTTAATGAGTTTCTTTCTTCTGTTCATCACAAAAGAAGATGTTTTGAAGTAAGCTTCAAACCTGTAACCATTGACATCCATAGTATCTGCTTTTCTTACTATGGATGTCAATGGTTACAGCTTTTAAGCTTTCCTCAGAATATCTTAATTTTGTGCTCAACAGAATAAAGAAACTCTTAAAGGTTTGAAACCACTTGAGAGAGAGTAAAGAGTGAGTCAATTTTCATTTTGGGGGTAACTATCCCTTTAAGTATTGTAAGAGTAAAACAAGTATTCATAAATGTTTATTGATTTTGCCAGAAAATGATTTTATTAGCAAAACTTGCCATACACCAACAACTGCTTCATGTAGACTGATTAAATGATGAATAAACAAGTAAAAATAGCAAATATATACCATATAGTCCAGTGTTTCTCAACCACGTTCCTGGAGGATCACCAACTCTGCACATTTTCCACGTCTCCTTAACCAAACACACCTGCTTCAGATCATCAGCTCATTAGCAGAGACTGAAAGATCTGTAATGGGTGTGACAGACAAAGGAGACATCCAAAACATGGAGTGTTGGGGGTCCTCCGTAACACACTGATATAGCCTATGTATTTAAAAAAATGTACAAAAACTTTGAGTACGTGTACAAATGTAAACGTACAATAAAAAATTTAGCTGAAGGCCAAATGAATTAACATTTAAGATGAATGCTGTGGAACCATTCTGGTTTCATATTGTTTACTATGTTAAAGCAGGGAGGAAAATGCATGTGTTATATTTATGTAGTTTCAAGTCTGATGTTTGAAAAAATATACGCGGTCACAAACTTTATCAATTATTTCACTATACTGTAAAAATGTCCTATGATGTGACCTGACAAAATTAAGAAAAACACTCTTAATTTATATACTTAAACTCTTAATATAATACTATTATAAGAATAATATACAGGATTGATATACAGTACATGATTTTCAGTGACAAAATGAGAATAATTTACTAAAATGGCTACTTAAGCCAGATTTATGGATCATTTTACAATTTTCTTATTAATTTATAAGAGCTCTGATTTATTAAACTATGCTTGAGACAATCACACCATAAGGCAGTAAAAAAAATACAACACTTTTTATGACAAGAGGTTATGGAAGACAAAGAAATGTTAATTGTGTTAACTTTATATTCAATTATATTAAGTTTTTACATAAAACCTGGCCTGTTCAGACAGAAATGCACTCAAATGTACACATTCAAGTATTTCCATACATCATTGATTCTGTTTATTTACTGGTGTAAATGTGTGTAAATTTATATTTATTCAGTTTTTAAATAATTTCAGTAAAATTATTGACTAATATGAAAATATTCATATGATTTATTTGAAATACAGTCTGTAAAGTTCTATTTTCTGTCTTTTAGTAGATATTTTATAGGAGAGACTTGCTTTGTTTACCAAATAGAGTGGATCTAATTAGAATCACATTATAAACATAAAATACAAGTTAAAAAGGTAATACATTTATTTCATATATTTAGTTTTTAGTTATGATACTCCTAAAATCATTTCGCATAAATCCACAGATTTTTAACAAAATACTCCGCAGAAATAGCAAAAAATGTCCGCAGAATCCGTCTGGCCCTAGTCATGACCTACAGTAAATGTGACTTTCATTTACAATAATAAATCCAGCAATTTAGCATTAGTAACTAACATGTTGTGCCATCGGTCACAAGCCCTCAGCGGATGTCCTTTTTGACCCACTTTAAATCAGCATGAAATTCCCTGAATCATTTACTATAGACTCACTCTGAACGAATCATCTGAACGAGTGAATCATCAACTGACGTAGGTTTTGATAACCACATTACTGTAAAGTAGAATCATGCCTTCTTCTTTTGTTTGTTTGCTGCTTTGAAATGATATGAAATCATGAAAAGCTTTTAAAAAATAAACCTGGATTGAATTATCCTATCGGGACAAACAATCTGTTCTTGGAACGGCTCTTATGTGCGCAATGGGTCTGAGAGAATGAGGGTCTTTACTGACAGAGAGTGATGGCTGTATTAAAGTGTGGGCAGTACAAGTGTATCAGTACAGCATGTGCCCATGGCCGGGTCAAACCTCAGCCCTGAACCACCCACTTGAGTGCCGTCCTGCTGGCCTTTGCGTCAGGAGATGACAGATGAAAAAGTTTCAGAAATGGACTGCCCACAGAGCACATGGCCTGTGTTAAGAGTCACAAAACCCTCTGGACGCAAATCACTCTTGTGTTGGAACATTAATGGTGCATTTCTTGTGTCTTTCTCTTGTCTGTATTGACAATTGTTGTCAGCCTTTTAGATATTTATTTAGCTATTTCAGGATCAGACAATATACTCAACGTAAAACAAATATATAGAGCAATGGAATAAAATTAAGAGACCACTGGATCTATTAGGTGTCGGTTAGAGTAAGTTATATCTTAATTTTTGCTTTATTCTGTAATAAAGGTCAAATAAAACTACAAATAAAAAGGTTAGATTTGTGGTAAAACAAAAATAAAATAAAATAATACATTTAATAATAATAATAATAATAATAATAATAATAATAATAAAATGTTAAAAATAATTTTATTAAATTTTATGGGTAAGTTTTTGGCAATAGACAAAAATACATTAATGTGACCAAATTGAACATTTTTGTTGTATTCCAAAAATCATTGTAATATTACGTAACCATCATTATTTTCTGCCATAAATATATTAAAGTTATTTTTTATTGGAAACCTGTAACCACTGACTTCCAAAAACTACTTCAGATAGACTAATTAATGATGATTCAAATGTGCAAACTGCAGTAAATTATGTTAACCTAATATCCAATTTGATTAAGTTTTTACATAGACGGACCTGTTCAGACGGAAATACACAAAAAAGTATATAAGTATTTTCATACAGATCACACAACCAAAAGTTGTGACCTAAATGTGATTTTCATTTACAATAATAAACCAATAACAACAAATTGCAATGTAAATGACAAATAACTTATTTGAACCTTTTTAAAGGCGATTTTCTCAGTAATTAATTTTGTTTTCAACCCTCAAATTCACTTAAAATGATTTTTGCTGCTTGTTCCAACTACCTCTTTAAAATGAGCTGAAACAACACAATATTTTCTATGGCCAATTTATTTGTTTTATGTTCAGTCAACTTAAATTAGTAAACCATTAAGTTAACTAAAACATTTTGTGTTGGGATGATGGGATGAAGGAATTGTGTTGGTCCAACTACCTGGTTATGGGATTTGTAGTTCCCAGCATGCTTTGTGTGGGAATGAATTAAAAGGGGAAATGTTGACAATAAAAGTCTTCGTAAGTGTTTAAAGTAAATAGAAAGACCTGTTAGAGTTTAAGCTTCACTTTAGTTTGAAGATTTAGAAGATTTTCATGTAATGCTTTGAGTTTTGAGATTACCACCTTGCAGATGCACCCAAGCAGCTTATCTGGCAAAAATGCCGTTTGTTGCTTTGCTCAGTGAGGAATAACTGTCCTAAAATGAGTTCTGAGATCAGTCTCAATCAACTGTAGTTCAGTGTTTACTTGATTGTTTTATTTGATGGTAAAACCTTCCTAAAAACATCAAAAAAATAAAAGAAATGTGTTTGCCTTGTAGCATTTAAGCCAGAAAAATAGAGTAGAAGATGTTTAATTAGTGTTTTTTGATGTTATGTGACCACACTTAGTGACCGGCAGGAAATCTCTGGTGACTCCCAGGTTGAGAATTCATGACAGAAGCTCTTCAGTGAAGCGTGTACTGTAAAACCCTGGGCAAGTGTTCAAACTTCAGAAGTGGCAATCCAAATTATAGGAACGATGTAAAGCACTCCATTTCCGGGAAAGTCTCCCATGGAATCAGCGATGAATAATCAATGGCACGTAGAAAAGCAGCCCATTACTCTGAGTGGCACATTTAGTCATTCATTAGTCAACCCCACACAGAGAACAACAGCTCTGAACTCAAGCGGCACCAGTAAAACAGCAACACAACAGGTCCAGAAACTTAATATGTGAGCAATGCGGCATTACAGTAAAATTAGAATGAAATTAGATCAAACAGCTGGACTTTTTCAGAGAAATTATGGTCATTTAGTCAAATAGTTCAAATACAATAACTCATTTTTTTGCAAGGATATGATTATGTCAAAACTCACAGTCTTTCTTTGTTGTTTTTTTATAGACACATTTGGAAAAAACAAAAGGGTGAATAAATAAATGGTTGAATCTTGGGAGAAATGTTCCATGAAGCAGTAAGCACTAAGCGGACAGATAAGACTGCTCCACCCTGTCCACAAAGTCATGTATTAGAGCTGAAAGGAAGGAAGTAAGTGTGCCGCACCACATGGAAGCTATACCAAAATAGCCACATTTAAAGGGGAACTGGAATGACTGCAGCAATTACAGATGCATCACTCTGGCGAGCAGTTCTGGCTTGTTTACCAGCATCTATTATCTAGATCCAACTGCAAAAGCTTCATACCCTCCCAAAAAAACAAACAAACATATACATTTTTCATATTAGTGCTGGCAAAGGATTAATGAAGATCAATCGCATCCAAAATAAAAGTTTGTTTTTAAATAATATATATGAGTGTGTACATATTAGGCATGGGCCGGTATAAGATTCTGATGGTATGATAACCTTGTATAAAAATATCACGGTTTCACGGTATGACTATATTGTGTTTACTGCCCCAAAATATTTTAAATGTTTCTCAAAATAAAATATATTTTGTTCAAAGGGGGGAAAAAGGTTTTGTTTTTTAGCCAGACATTTAAAAAGAATATATTTTAGAGCAGTAAACATGTCAGGCTAAATAATTCAAGTGAATCATTGACTTCTGCTGTCTTCATTTGTTTCAAAAACACTGATGTCTTTACAATTTACACCTAAAAACGAACAAAAAAAAAAAAATGTTAATAAAAACATCTTACACGTACCTCAGGATCGGTATAGCAGAAAATTTTGGCGGTATGAAAACCTTGACTTTTCCAAACCGCGGTATACCTTGAAAATGGTTATCGTCCCATGCCTAATACATATATTTGTGAAGTTTTCTAATCTAATTTCAAGAGGAGTATGTGAAATGATTGATCGTGGCTAGTCTCTAATCCGCAATCATCGATAAACCAATCAGATTAATCCTAGCCTACAACAAGCCCATTTTTACCCTACTACCTTATCTTTGTTTTTAAAGAATCCCCCCGTCCACCCCATCTCCCCCTTTTCCTCCTTTACCAGGGGGAGCTCTTGAGAACTACCTGGTCTCAGACCTCCTTTTTATGCTAAACAACCAGAAGGGAGCCCTGGGCTCAATTATCTCCAAGCTCAGGGTTCTCCCCCAGGACAGCATGCCAACCCTGCTATGAGTATCAAGCAATATCTAAGTGAACTCTTGAAATTATGTTTATGTAATGACACGTATATAAAAACAGTATTATGCAAAAAAAATGTACATACATATTTAAATGAGTATATATAATTTGTATTCATATAAATATTTATATACATTTAAAGGCAAAACTATTAGCCCTCATGAGGGCTGTTTAATCAAGCAAGGAAATTTTGAGTTTTTTCCTATTATATACTTTGTTCTGGGGAAGTCTTTGTTTACAGTTTGGCTGGGATAAAAGCTATTCTTAAATTTTTTAAAAATGATTTTAAGGTCAGTAATATTAGCCCCCTTTTTCGATTGGCTATAGACGGTGCTTAATTTGACCTAGATCCTGTTCTGGAAAATGTCAGATATTCGTGTTTTGTGTTTGGGTATTCATTTTATTTGAACCGGCATAAACTTGTGCGTGTTGAATACCGGCATGTGTGTGTAAAAGAGAGAGAGAATGTGAATGAGTGCAAGCGAAGGCTGCATGGATTGTGGTAGTCACCATGCCGAATGTTTAACTAAGCCTCAACAATATTTTCAACAAGTCGTCTTTCATATGTTTACAATCACTCTCATTGGTTGGGGATTGTTTTGCACGCAGTGAGCAGCGAAAATAAATAATGGCATAATGGCCAACCTAAATAATATTTGTATTTTCAAAATAACATAGAGGCAGTCAAGCATATTTGTATTTTTTAAACTCACGAGTAAATCTGACAATGAACGTGATCAAAAGAGATCTCGAAAAAGATGCGTCCCTGGATCAGGATAGCGGGAGACAGAAGCAAGCGAGACCACCAGAAAACATGACAGAAGAGGTAAATGTGGGCTCTTCTTGAAGATTAGACAGAGTTAGTCATTTATTTATTTATTGTCAAATTAATGTGTAAATTAATAAATTAAATTAATTATAACACAAAATAATTCAAGATTAAATTCAATTAAATAATTATTTTGTGCGCTATCATCGTTTATTGACGTCATGTTCCAGGAAAACTGTCAAATTAATGTGTAAATTAATAAATTAAATTAATTGATTAAAATAATGTGGTGGACGTCAATCACTATAACTTTTATTTGCTGGTTTTGTTTACCAAACATAGGCCGTGTGTACAGCGGTTTTCATACAACTCTAAATTAAATATACAACAAAATAAAATGTTTGCCCACACTAAATTTAGTTGCTGAGTATTATTATGTCTTAATAATATTATAACTAGTTGCTGGAAAGTCTTTATTTGATATTTATTTGAACTATTTTTATGAAGTATAGTATGTGTTTTTGTAATAATGTGGTCAATTTCCATGTAAGGTGTCCTTGCTGTCTAAACATATTCCAAAAAATCTTACTGACCCCAAACTTTTTTATACAGTATCATACAGTACATGTACACTCATCATTATCTAACAGCAGAGCCCATGTTGTTTCTATTTCAATGGATTAGTCCCCTTATGTAAGCTCCAGTGTCAACTTCTAATCATAGTTCAGAGTCAGACACGTTACATGAAGAAGTAGAAGGATGGGCGTGAACCCAAATATTTTCTCTATTCACAGCTAGCAGACAGACTTTTGGCAAAGGTCTATAAGCACGACATGAAAGCCGCCATAATTGCTGTGCCATCACCACCAGGACACACGGCGCACATGTGGAAACTGTGTCACTGCCACGCTGATCTTATTAGCCTGATCTAGACTCAACAAGACCACCTACAGCACAGCATGTGCGTGGTCCACAGCTGACTTCAGGAAATGTTGGACGTTATGCATAAAAATAGAACTTTGACAGGAAATAAAGTTGGTCATTCCATCTTTATGGCAGGTCAAAATGCTGTGTATAAACAGTAGCACGGGACAAGGGATGTTTGTCTGGCTGGCGTCCACAACAAGTGGAGCACTGGGTGTGTTTGTTCTCTGAGGGCCTTTATCCGAGCTTTACTTGCAAGTTCAGTCCAAGTGGTATGACTTTGTATTCTTTGTAACTCATAAAGGTGCATTTCTCAGCGGAATTGAAATTAGGAACCCTTCATTTTTTAACCCATGTGCACTGTTCAAATTGACTACCCTTTTGTTATGTTAGGGATGAAAACATCCACTAAATTAAACTGCTTTAAAAATGCATCAGATAAATTTTTTTTTTCAAATTTCTTTGCATAAATCTGTTACTCAACCTTAGTCCTGATCAAAAATACTAAATAAAACTATACTCCAGAACAAATCCAGAAAAACAGGCCTATCTAAAGGGTTAATGGTGCCAACTGATGATCAACAGTAAAAATGACACTGTTTAGCTCCTCCCAACAGGGAAAACCACCAACAATAAAAAATGCACGATTATATTGTGTCATGGTTTTTCCTATAAAAAAGGGGGTTATAATGAAAGTCAATGGGGCCAAAACAGCCACCAGCAGTAAATTAGGGAGAAAATAATTTAATCAAAAACAATGCATCAATGGATGTTTTCATTCCTAACATAATAAAAGGGTAGTCAATTTGCCCAAAGTGTATTTGTTGAGTTTTTTTAAAAATTCTAAATAAATTGAACATTATTCAAACATAAGCTATAGTTTCCAAAAAAGTGATGGATTTATTCTTTACACATGGAATGGAAAAGTTATTGAATTCACAAATGTTTTGTGAAATATTTAAACTTTGCACATTAATAAATAAAATAAAAAAAACTCATTAATTTTAATTTTGTTTTACTTAAAAAGTGAGTAAACCTAAATGATTTGCCTTAAATATGAACTATGTGCATATTTATAAATATTAAGTTAAGTCAACTTAACAGTTCCAAGTTAAAACAGGGTTTACTGACTTTTATTTAGGGAAAGTAACTAATTGCTTTATATAGTTTAATTGAAATAACTTTCTATGCCAGTAAAGGGTTAATCTGTTGCCTAAAACAATGCTGGAATAGGTGGTGGTTCATTCCACTGTGGCGAACCCTGGTAAATAAAGGACTAAGTTGAAGGAAAATGAATGAATGAAATAACTTTCTCTCACTCTTGCAATGACCTCTTTTTTTCTATTGATGAGGGAGGGACAAGCTGTCACTCATAAGACATTTGCCCAGTAGCAAACCACAACAATCTTATGATCCAATCAACTACGAATGGCAGGGCATAGAGTCCGTTTTTTTTTTTTTGTATTTATTCAAATTAATACTGTTTTTTATTTACCTCTTTCATTGATATATCTCACAATATCCCACTGAAGCTAAATATTTGGAAATAACTACACACTTTCCTTCCATATACCAGACATTTTTCTGCATCAAGGTCTCAAACCTCAACATAAATGTCTGAATGGCATTGACCTACACTTTAATCTAATACTAGCATCTGTGCCCAGCTTAGCATGTGCTGTTCATTCACCTGATGCGATGTTATGCGTGCTGTGAAATTGCATGTGATTTGATCTAGAAACATGTGGCTCTGATCAATGCAGACCTTTCTGCTTATAATGATATTTCACCACGATTGTGGGGCCATTTTCATTCAGCATCCTTAATTCAATTTCAGTTGAAAATGCTCTCACTAGATCCATGTAATTCTCATGTGCTGTGAACAAAAATAAAAGCCATGACATTTACTCACCCTTGTGCCGTTAAAGACATTTGTATAATTTTCTGTAGTCAAGAATAGAATGGAAAGACAGGACTGAAAAATCTAGTTTTAAATAAAATAATTGTTAAATGAAATATAAAATAAAATGCATGTAGTCAATTATAAATCAATTTAAAAAACAAGTAAATAAAATTAAATAAAATATCTTAGCTTAATGAAATTATATTTATTTTTATCATCCCTTTTGTCATACTTTGAAGAAGTTCGAGTAAAAAACTAAATTAAAAAGACCTAAAATTACACATTTTTATTTTAAAACTGGTAAATATAAATAGCATATATCTTTATTTTTTTTTTCAAATATATTTTGACAAATCAAGTATGATTAGTTCGCACACATGAATTTCAGAGTACATCATGCTATCTATGTGAGAGCACTAACATGAGCTGCGAAACATCAGAGCAGAGCTCATTAATATTCATGACCATTCCAAATATGGTCAAAATCAAACTTTTCATTCTAGGAGTAATTAATCTGGTTATAAATGAGCAAATAAAAAATCAGTCATGGAGAATGTTTGAATTACCTATGTCACCATATTCATACTGTGTAGATATCAGAGAACACTTTGACGTATTGATTTAATGCACTCTATGGCACCTTTAAACAAAACACGGTGACTGCTGTAGAGAACTGCTTGAACACAATGTGCTCAGCAGAAAGCTGACTTTGCTCCACTTTCGCAAATGTAAGTTCAGTGAAAGTCAACACCCTCACTGGCAGTTAGCTGATTATGAGGTGGCGTTGACAGCCAGACATATAAAGAAGCCTGAGAGCTTTATCTCACTATATCTCGGTTCTATCAGTGACATCAAAATGAGCTCAAAAGCCTCAACTTCTAATCACTATCTACTGTAACCTTGAGACAAGGACAGGGAGTAAATAAAGTGGCCTTTATAAAATCTGCACACAGAAAAGACTTGAAACTTTAAAATGAAAGCTGATGACTGATCCTCCGTCTCCGGTCAGGCCTTTGTCATTAGTAATGCATCTCAATGGGGTGAAGCCAGGAGTCACGAGGCTCTCATGTGGTTTGTTTACTCTTCTGTACACATATTATCCCAATAGTGTTATTAGACCTGGGGTGTGTGTGTGTGTTTGTGTGTTATGTAAGACTGTGTACACATGACTACTGGATCCATTATTGTGGCCTGGCTAATACAGCTGCCAGTGGCTTGACCATGACAAGACAGCTCTAATGTTTGCTAACACACTGAGCGTGAATAGGATGAGAAATTAAAGAGATCACCCAAAAATTATAATTTTGTATATAATCGGCTAAATTATGTATAAGACATCCCAGTCGAAAAAACCTTCAAACAACAGATATGAATAAAACTGAAGTTTAGTGTACAGTATGTAATTGCTGCTGAAGTAGAGATGCATGGCTTTATGGCAGAAGATAAAACTAATTTTGAGAGAATGACCTTTAAAATATGTATCATAGTTGAAATTTACACACACAGGTGGACAACAAAAGTGCAACTTCTAAGTGAATTTTTTATGTTTCTTTAATTTTTAGCAAGAAAGCACTTTATGAAACGCCAAACAGAACAAAATCTCAAAACTGTCATGTGCATAAACAGTATCAGAAAAAAAAATCCTGTCATCGTTTAATCACCCTCATGTTGTTAAAAAACTGTGATTTGTATTTCTGTTTGAATAAAAAAAAAGGAATAAATTCTTTCTTAATATTCTTAATGTCCGTAGTGTATGTATGTGTGTGAATGTGAATGTATGGATGTTTCCCAGTGATGGATCGTGGCTGGAAGGGCATCCGCTGCGTAAAACAAATGCTGGATAAGTTAGCGGTTCATTCCGCTGTGGCGACCCCGGATAAATAAAGGGACTAAACTGACAAGAAAATGAATTAATAAATGACTTTCTTTTGGCTTATTCCCTGCTTTATCAGTTGTTACCACAGCAAAATGAACCACCAATTTCTCTGCCAATAGTTTAACATAGAGGATGGCCTTCCAGTAGCAACCCAGCATGTCTTTGGCATGTCTTTGGGGGGAAATCAGAGCACCTGGAGGAAACCACAGGCAAAAACCAGACAGCACCTCCTGGTCCAGCTATGACTTAAACCAGCGACATTCTTGCTCTGAGGGATCCATGTTAACATGCCACCGTGCCTCCTTTCTTAATATTCTACTAACAGTGGCGGATTTAGGCATGAGCAATATGGGCGATCGCCCAGGGTGGCATTTTGCGGGGGGCGGCTTAGGACACAGTGCAAAACAATAACAAAAACATCATATACAAAAACAATCATATGTGGCTCAGTAAGCTTTGAGATATGTTTTATTTTTTTGCAAGTGTATTAATCCTAAGAGTGGTAATGCAGGAATAAAGACATAAGTGGCCATTCACATTTGGTGTTTTTTAAACGCACAGGTTTGATATTCTCTATGTGCAATTGAAACAACGCTGGTGAAAGCCAACAGATACATGTGCACAGAGAACCATTCTCGCAGGCCTCCTGGTGTGAATCCTGGTTGTTTACATCCACGCCGATAAAATTCGCGCTGGCCATGCATTGTGAAACCAAAGTAGCAGCCTTTTATGTTATTTATGACACGAGGTGTCGGCTCGCAACGAGTTTTGCAAGTTGACAAAACTGAAGTTGATGTAAGATGATGATGATCTTATTTTGACTAAGTATAGCTATAGAAGCAGAAAGAATGGATAATGAGGCAGGGATGTATGGCATCATAACATTAATTCTCGGCCTTGAGTCAAGTCTAAGATGAACAGATAAAACATATATATTTGTATATTTGTAGAATTGTCAAAATTATTTGTTTTCCAGTTACATTTAGGATTGATTTCTGTTATTTAATCATAATAGTAATTGTTCATTCATTCATTCATTTTCTTTTCGGCTTAGTCCCTTTATTAATCCGGGGTCGCCACAGCGGATTGAACCGCCAACTTATCCAGCATTTGTTTTACGCAGCGGATGCCCTTCCAGCCACAACCCATCTCTGGGAAACACATTCATACATTCATACATTCTCATTCACACACATACACTATGGACAATTTAGCTTACCCAATTCACAAGTCTTTGGACTGTGGGGGAAACCGGAGCACCCGGAGGAAACCCACGCAACCACGGGGAGAACATGCAAACTCCACACAGAAATGCCAACTGGCCTAGCCGGGGATCGAACCAGCGACCTTCTTGCTGTGAGGCGAACGTGCTACTCACTACGCCACCGTGGCGCCCCAATAGTAATTGTATAATAATGAAAACACCTCTCGATAAGGTCTCATTTATTAAAACTAGTTAATACATAAACTACTGTCAATAAACTGGTAGCCATTGACATATATAGTAGAAAAAATACTATGGAAGCCAGGCACTACCCAGCTTCTAACATTATTCAGAATATCTACATTTATGTTCAACAGAGGTGCCACGGTGGCGTAGTGAGTAGGACGTTCGCCTCACAGCAAGAAGGTCGCTGGTTCGAGCCCCGGCTGGGTCAGTTGGCATTTCTGAATGGAGTTTGCATGTTCTCCCCGTGGTTGCGTGGGTTTCCTCCGGGTGCTCCGGTTTCCCCCTCAAGTCCAAAGACATGTGGTATAGGTAAATTGGGTAAGCTAAATTGTCCGTAGTGTATGAGTGTGAATGTGTGTGTATGGATGTTTCCCAGAGATGGGTTGTGGCTGGAAGGGCATTCGCTGCGTAAAAGAATATGCTGGATAAGTTGGTGGTTGATTCCGCTGTGGCGACCCCGGATTAATAAAGGGACTAAGCCGACAAGAAAATGAATGAATGAATGAATGAATTGCCACTTTAAGTTGTAATCAGTATCAAAACTTTAACTTAATAAACAGTTGTAGTTAAATCAATCCATGGAGCACAACCATGCAACAGAACCCAAAGAAACAAAGCTTGAAAGAATAAATTAAACCAAAGGCAAGATTTATTCAAATACTGACACATTTACCTTTCATATCACAAAAACGAACATGTATGTCGAGCTGCTTCTTTGTTGACTGATTGAGAGACTCGTCGAACATTAACACAAACGAGCCAGCTCTGTGGCCAACAGCAGCCTTGTTGCTAACACTCTGCATGTGGGACTTCACAGCGTTTATGCCCATCAACGATATACTAATTTTCTTTTTACAATACGTACAGTAGGCCTCGCTATTGTTTTAAGCGACAGGCTTCAGCCACTGTTTTAACTCCTCTTTCTCCAACCAGTATGCGAATGTACATTTTCCCATTTTTCCGTCTGTTTCGCTCTATGGTTTTGATGCATGTGGAGAGCGTCACATCACTCAATCATCTTCAAATTACGTGACATAACCCGGGTGGAGGAGTTTGGCCGGACGTGCCCGGCCCAAACTAATCGCTTGATTCGAGTATGTCATTGTTAATATTAAGAGAAAAATAAATATATTTTTGCTGTTTTGGAGTCAAACACTTTGGACAACACTTGAACAAAATTTAAGACCTCATAAAAACATGATTAGGACTTTTTAAATACCTTTTAAGGGCCTCATAATTCAATTATCAACTTTTAATACTTTTTAAGACCCTGCGTTAACCCCCCTGTTGAATCACTACTCTAATAAAGTTATTATATTCCATAAAAAGCATGCTGTTTCATGGGTGTTGCTACATAGAGGTCACATGACCAAAAGACACACCTCACCCTGTACTCATGGCTTCATCTCCAATGGTGTCTGTAACCAGAAAAGTTTTCAACCTCAAACTATTAGCTGCTCACCTGAGGATTGTCTTCCATGACACTGCGTATCTTGTCCACCACGTCAATGCGGCGTTGGCGGTGAAGAGCATTGATTAGCTTGGCCAAGTTGGCGTCACTGTCTCGTATGGTCCAGTGCTGTAGAGCAGCGTATGCTCTCTCATGATCCGCCGTGTAGCCGTTGGAAAAGGCGGCCACCTCTCGCTCTGTGGCACTGGCCAGAGACTTATACATGTCGATCCACTGACTGCCAATCTGCGCTGCCACCAGCTTCAGGATGTCAACACCTGGAGAATGAGAGGAAAGGTCAATCCTTTGTTTAATCTTTAAACGTTTTACTTTTGGAAAGATTTACTGATATATCACCATACAGTCATTTACTGATAAACAATGGCATTTAAAAGTCTAAGGGCAGTAATAATGATCATGTGGTTAAGTGTCTATGTGTGTGACAGCCATATAAGACATTATGAGGCTTGTTGTGAGAAAGCAAACCAATGCAAGGTATTCAGATTTTGCTGCATTGTACCAACAGCCATAGATTACCATCATTATTGTATTTGCCTTTATTGTTGTGTTGTGCTGAGTGCTTTCAAAATAATGGAGAAGGGTCTTAAAAATCTTAATGCAAGTGGTCACAAGAGACACGTTGGAATGCATGGTAAGACCAAAATAAAATGGTAACAATCGTAATAAAAAGCACATGAGTGTGCTGCACATAATTTTTTACATGTGGTTGCAAAGATATGAAAGGCAAGCAAAGTCAAAAATCTTTAAAAGAAATGCATGACATTTGATTGTGCCAATGCATCAACAAGCACAACAGTGAATGAATGCTGAATTTGAAGCCTGTATTTGTTGTATGTTTACTTTGGAATATACACACTAGGGGTGTCAAAATGATTTGTTTCTTCGGTGCACCACGATGCGTACTATTATTACGTACTGACGTCATTTCTCTCATATGCAATATGTCGAATACTATGGTGAAGGAGGTGAGGACGAGTAAATAACGCTCCAATTACTTGAAAAACAGATAGTTGTAAACAATTCACTGTTTGTGAGTTTGCTGCATAGTCTTTCACTGACACTGAAGAAGGTACAGCACATAAGCCACTCTTACTAGGAAACAAAGAAAATAAAAGCTGTAAAACTTAATCTCTGCCTCTCTCTCACTCTTGACATTTGACCCGCTGGTGTGTTTGTGAGGCAACTTTTCGGCTGTTAAAGCAATACTTGTGGATCCAGACACGAGCGTGTCTGAAGTGCGAGTTTTCTCCACCGCGTCTATTGCGGCTTACCTTTGTTAACTATGCATTATGTGCATATAGATTGTAACCACGGCTGTTCTTCCTGCGTCATTTATTGGTGAACAACGCTGACAGCTTTAGTGTCAATATCTGCCCTTTTTGCTGAGCGGGTGAAGAAAATGACTAATCATAGGGGTGTAAGAACTCGAGAGAGAGAGAGCTCAAAAAGCAAACGGAATAATATTTCTATTAGTTTATTTGCTATAAATGCTCATGTTGTCTTCTGTGCATGTATTTGACTTTTGTTTAAAACATTCAAAAAGTGTTTTCTTCAGATAAAATTTAAGGTACAGCAGTACCTTACAACAGTATCTGACTGCTTGTATTAAAGAACAAAATTGTATTGCAAGTAACATATAAATACATTTATAGATTTTAATTTACAATAAATTCTTGTGTTGTGAAGAAAAAAATCTAATAATGTATGGAAAGCATCGTCAATGGACCGTGATGCACCCAGATATCGAATTGAACCAAATCGATTGCATGAATAATCGTTACCGAACTGAACCGTGAGACTAGTGTAGCACCTTCTTGCTGTGAGGCGACAGCACTACCTACTGCGCCACCGTGTCGCCCCATCTTCAAATTGATGTAAAATATTGACATTTATTCGTCAGGTATGGAAACAAAAATCCAACATCTGATTGACATCATAGTTGTAACATCCACACAATGTCAAGCTGTAACATCATTAGAGATTGATATTATTGGAAAGTAATGCAACGTCTGTTTGATGTTGGACATTGACATCAGCCTGACATTAGATTCTGACTTCAACCCGATTTTAATTTCCAAACAAATTGCAATGTGCCAAGACGTTGGGGTCATGTTGACATCCTGTGCCTGCTGGCTACTATAAAAATACCTTCAAAATTACCACCTTGACAAAGTCCTGAATATTCTGCTGCCAAAATTTGCATCACACTTACTGTAAAAGTGTGAAAAACAAAAACTCAAGAATATGTTGGGCTTTGGTTATTATAATTATTATTATAATTCTGTAAAACTATATGTATGTGATCTAAAAGGGCCCATCAAAATGAAGAGTTACCAGATGGAATGTTCTTATCGACCACAAATATTTGACTTTAGCTTCTGCTATCTAAAATCATTCATTAGTCTTGTAAATGTAGTTAGCATGCTGTGCTTTTGGTGCAGTATAGCGTAGACTCAGTGAGTGTCTATGCAGAAGAGCAGAAATCTAGAGTTACAGTCTACCACTGGCTTCTGTGGACATGCTGTCCCATGGAGAAGGTCACTGCAATGACCTAGATTGATTCCTGTGTTTATATACTTTGGTGTAGCATGACAAAGACTTGCTTCCTAGGGAATTCTTATAAGAGTCACTCCTAAAAGTAAAGCCAGGGAACCCTGAGTGGAATTTAACCGTTTTAGTATTGTTTATTATTTCGTATTTTAGTGTCTTTTAATTCATATTATTTGCATACACGTGGCATATTTCTACTTGAAACCTATTAATGATGTTTGCTATTGCTCCTGCTTGAGGTCAGGGATCTGAATGTACAGTGTTAAACTTTTTATACTGCAAGTCATGTAGCACAAACTGTGCCATAGAGATGAATGATTAAATATATTGCGTAAAAAAATCCCTAAACTTTCTTGAAAGATTCCACAAATTCACAAAAAAATCATAAAATATTACATATTTTCATAAATTAAAATAAAATAAATGTTACCTGAAATATACTATATATATTTTACTAAAAGCTAAAAAGAATGTAACCAGAAAGCCAATAAAATAGCCAATAAACAGTGAAACTTAAGTACATGTATGCTATTAAACTGTAAAATAAAACTAAATAATGACATTATGCTACAGTTTCTGAGTAACTTTCTAAGAAACTATCATCAAAGCAAACAAAATAATTTAAGTAAACCTTCACAACACCATCTAAAACCATCACTAAACCATCAAAAGAATGCAATATGAAACAACACACATCAATGTAATCCGTGTTAAACTTGTCCCTGCTGACAATAAACATGATCAGTTGATTGGACATAACAGGATGACTGTGGAGGACAACTGCTGCTGGAATGTTTAAAGCATCTATCTGTAAGCCAGATCTATCTTATTTGGGATCCATCTGTAGCAAATTCCCCATCTCTCTAGAGGATAGCGTGCCACAGACTGTACAGCGGATCTGAAAATGCCAGGGCCTGCGGGATGCCCATCCTATCGCCTGTCGTTTCCAGAGGTTGCCCTGCTATGACAGCAAGTAAGAGGAGAACAGGCTCTGTTAGAGTGATCTAGGTCAAGTTTGATGGGTCGCGTGATGCTCTAACTTGTCTATGGTTGCACAGCGTTGCTACTGCTCTAATCCCGAAGGCAATTTTTCTAAAATGCTGGAAGAACATGTGCTGCTACTATCTGAATGTACAGCGTGGTTGCAGATGTTTAAATGTTTGTATGTGCTTCAGTCAGCACAGTGCAACGTTAGACTTTATCCAAAATGGATTAAATTCATTTATTTTCTCAAAAAAGACCCCATAATGGCAATGTGAAAAAAGATTTTTTGAAATTGGTGCAAATTTATATATATAAAAAAACAACTGAAAAATCACATGTGCATAAGTGATCCCATCCTTTGCTCAATACTTTGTTGATGCACCTTTGGCAGCAATTACAGTCTCAAGTTTTTTTGAATATGATGCCACAAGCTTGGTACACCTTTCTTTTTCTGAATTTTTGCCCATTCCACTTTGCAGTACCTCTCAAGCTCTACCAGGTTGGATGGGAAGTGACAGTGTACAGCCATTTTCAGATCTCTCCAGAGATGTTCAAAAGGATTTAGTTCTGGGCTCTGGCTGGGCCACTTAATGACATTCACAGAGTGGTCGTGAAGCCACTCCATTGATATTTTGGCTGTGTGCTTTGGGTCATTGTCCTGCTGAAAGATGAACTGTCCCCCCACTCTGAGGTCAAGAGCACTTTGAAGCAGGTTTTCATTTAGAATGTCTCTGCACATTGCTGCATTCATCTTTCCCTCTATCCTGACTAGTCTTCCAGTTGAAAAACATCAAACAACATTGCTGAAAACATCACCACAGCACGATGCTTAACTATAGGGATGGTATTAGTCTGGTGATGAGTGGTGCCTGGTTTTCTCCAAACGTAACGCCTGGCATTCACTCCAAAATGTCCAATTTTATTCTCATCAGACCAGAGAATTTTGTTAGCTCTAGGAAGAGTCCTGATGGTTCCAAACATCTTCCACTTATAGACGATGGAGGCCACTGTGCTCAATGGAACTTTCAGAGCGGCAGAAATTTTTCTGTAACCTTCCCCAGCCTTGTACCTTGAGACATTTCTGTCTCAGAGGTCTACAGACAATTTCTTTGTCTTCATGCTTGGTTTGTGCTTTGTCATGCACTGTCAACCCTGGGAATTTATATAGACGGGTGTATGCCTTTTCAAATCATGTACAATCAATTGAATTTACCACAGGTGAACTCTAACTAAGCTGCTGAAACATCTCAAGAATGATCAGTGGAAACAGAATGTTCCTGAGCTCAATTTAGAGCTTCACGGCAGAGGCTGTGAATACTTATGTACATGTGATTTTTCAGGTTTTTTATTTTTTAATAAATTTGCAAAAAAATTTTTTTCTTATTGTCATTATGGGGTCTTGTGTGTAGAATTTTGAGGAAATACATGAATTTACTCCATTTTGGAATAAGGCTGTAACATAAAAAATGCATAAAAAATGAAGCGCTATGAATACTTTCCACATGCACTGTATCTATCTCTCTCTCTGTCTATTTCTCTCTAACAGTCGGTCTGTCTGTGTCTGTCTGTCTGTCTGTCTGTCTATCTATCTATCAATCAAAATTAAAACTTTATACCTTTCTTTTTTCAGTTAAACACAAAATAAGACATTTTAAAGAATATTGGAAACCAGTAGCCATTGACATCCATAGTAGGAACAAAAAAAACTATGTGAACCAATGGCCACTGAATTCTAATATACTTTAAAGTATTTTGTGAAAGTACAGGAACACGTTGTGAATCATTTGCATGTACAACGACAATCTCTTTCCACCAATAGCCGTTCACAATAAAACAAAGCCTTTAACGTCTTCATATGAGAATTCAAATGAGGTGGCAAACCAGCTGCAACAGGTCTAGGTTGGCTGCAAAACAAAGCGAGTCAGGACTTCCCCCTCTTAGTGAGTCGCCGTGGTGGCTTTGCCGGAATGTCTCCCATAAATCCCTGACACCTCATACATGATACCAGCCGCAATTACCACTTCCCCATCAAAACAATGAAACCATTGGCCTGATGGAGACCAGGGTATCCTACAAGCTTCCCCCGAGTTTCCCTGACTCTTATACAAAATGCTGGCAGAGTTGAGCTCACCCATGAAGCTCCTAATCGTCTCTTATAAAAGCCCCAGCCCACCCTGATTCTGGGCAGTGGGCTTTTATAGATAACACCTATTGCAGAGGTTGTTATATGTGGCGTATGTGCGGGTGGTTCTCCGTCTTTGATCTCCGCTATGCGTGCTTTGTTATACCTCCAATGAAAGAATTCATTATTTGTACGATCGCTCCTTCATCTTTATATATGTTTCCCATGCGGCCCTTTATGGCCATTATTTCACTAATGTAGTAAACGGACACACATGCACTTCAGGCCGCCCAATTACACACATTGAATGCATTAGGGAAATGTTTTGTGTTATGTTTGGGAGGCAGCCGGCTGTGCAAAGGTTACCTGTGCTTTCTAGCATGATTCGAGGAGGCTCTGCTATTTCATTTAAATTCAAATGTTTAGCGTGCAATAAAATCTTTGCTTGAAGAAGTCAATAAACAATGAAATTGTCCACGTGAAGAAACACGAGTGAAAAAAACAGTGGTTTTTTTTTACAGTTTTTTTGTTCCTGGTGAAACTAAACTGTTTAACTAAATAACTAGATTTTCTTTTCACAATTTATGATCATGAGCAGGTCATTCATTTTCCTTTTCCCTGTATTTTATGTCAATTAACTTTCCAAATATCCTCAATTGAATTTAATAGTGTTTAGGTTCTACATAATATTTATTATAATTTTTCTTTTCTTTTATTTTCAGCTTAGTCCCTTTATTAATGAGGCGCACCACAGCGGTGACGCCTCATTCACCTATAGCACATGTCTTTGGACTGCTGGGAAAACTGGAGCAGCCAGAGAAAACCCACGTGAATACAGGGAGAACATGCAAACTTCACACAGAAATGCCAACTGACCCAGCCAGGGCTCAAACCAGCGACTTTCTTGTTGTGAGGCAATCATGCTACCCCCTGCGCCACTGCAACGCCTTACTTATATAATATTTGTTGAAATACATAAAGTATAATATTAAAATATATCTTAATATTAATTCTGCAAAACCACTTCAGTGTTTTTGGGAGGTTTCTAGAGCATCAATGTGACCAGGGGCAGATTAACATAAGGGCTATGTGGGGCTGAAGCCCCAGGGCCCACAAGAGAAGGGTGCCCTTGATTGGCTGATGAATTAATTTGCGTCATGATGCAGGAAACGCCTCTTTTCGTTATGCTTTCGCATGTCAATAATGTAAAGTATTCCCTACTGCTGTTTAAAAACAGTGAGGCCGATAAACTATGGCTCAGAGTGCTTGTAGCTCAATCAGAGTTTTGAATAGCCCTATTTAGTCCCCAGTAAGGATGAACAGATGTCCCGTTTTTTTCCCAGGACAGTCCCTTATTTCAGCTCTACCGCGAGAACAGTCCAGTCAAAGGTAGGCTAACCAAGCACATCATAGAACAAAAAATAAAATTTAAACAGTATCTGATATTACAGTAACATGCAGTAAGAGAGCTCAGGATAGGCGGAATCATGCAGAATGAACTCAACAATGAAGCACTGTCTCGCCGGACGCTGCACGCCTGCGTAAACCTGCCCACTTATAACCGAGACGGTGTTATCAAAATGTCCATCTATCTCTAGAAAATACAGGGTTTAAGTCTAATTTAACCATTCAGAAAGCAAACTTTTAAATGTATAAATTTCCCTGATTATAAAAACGACAGTAATAATCCGGAGCAATGAAATATTGACACTGGCTTTCATCATACAATAAATCTGAGGAAAAAAACAAAAGCATGCTAACCTTCTGTAATTACTTGACTAATCATACATGTATGACAATATAATTTAGCAAATTCATAATATTAATAATAATAGCAACAAAAAAAAAAACTACTTTTGTGAGGCGATAAAATAAATGAGGCCCTTGGGTTTGCTATAACCCCAGGGTCAAATATGTTCTTAATCCGGCCCTGAATGTGACTTTTGCTCAGTAAAATCTTAGCTTAGTTTTAGGCAAAATTTTATTTGAGTAGTGAAGATGGGATTGGTATGTTCACATGAAGGTACGAGTTTTTGCAGCAAGTTAATTTAGTGGTGCAATGATCAACACTAACCAACTTCACTTGATTTTTGCAAGTTATCCTTCATATCACTATACTGCAGTACTGACAGCTTTTTTGCATGCAAAATTCTGCCAAAATCTCAAAATAGCTCAACCATACATCTCTATGACATTGCCAGTCAATGTAAGTCTAAGACATTTATACTTATTAAGTGTGTTTTGCCTTATATTTTAAATCTAAATGCTTAAAAATAGCACACCTCAACAAATCATAAAATCTAAGATACTAGACATGGGATAAGTTACACAGGAGTTACTCACCCAATACTTATGGTTAAGGGTTTGCTCAAGCATGAGATCCCTGCTGAATATACAATAGCAGCCCTTCCTTTCATTTGCTATGTGGATGTCAACTGATAAACTCCTCTAGCTCTCATACCACAAAGAACTGGTATAATCTGGTTCCAGCTGCTCACCGTTGAAGCGCAGTCATTGACACAGACAGATATCCGAGCCCGATATAAGCTGATGTCCATCACCACAGTCCTGACTAACTTACTGTAGTAGCCTCCGATGCAAACTAACGCCAAGGTCATAGGTCAATGGTCAGAGAGTGTGAAATAAATAATAAAAGAGAAAAAGAAACCCCAGGGAAGTAAAGCATTTGATATTCAATGAGCAGAATGAGAAACAGAAGGAGATCAGTGTCTGTTTGATAATGCAACGGACAGAAAACGAGAAGTGATCATGGTAATGGACTTGTTCATGCAACTGTTGATGTTCTCAATATGATGATGTGGTTTCGGAGCAGACTGACAGGATTAAGAGCACTGGTGCGAGGATTCATCCACAGATGATCTAGTGCACTGGAATATCATTATGCCATTTTTCAGATTATAAAATGTTGGGTGTGAGTGTATTGTACATCTGCCAGAGCATTTATTCATTGCCACTTGTTCTTAACTCAATAGAAGCCATTCTTTAATCTAGTTCAAGTTCAAGGATGTAAAGTCTGCATAAGTTTCCCTGTATGAGGACATACCCCTGACAGCCACTGGTCAGTTTTAAACTCACACAATTGGTTGAATCATTGTTGCTATGCTAGGCTGGTGTGCATTTCTCAAACAAACAGAGCAATGTTTTGAAACCACCAGTGTTTATATTTTTCTGAGGAAATAAAATCTATGAATGTTTAACTTACAGATATGCTGGTATGGAAGAAAGTATTTTAACACTAAAATACTAACTAAAACTAACTTAGTTTTTTCCTCGCCGCTGTCGCCACTGGCTTGCGTGGTTCGGGACTTGTAGGGCTGCGCATCGATGGATTACTCTTCAGTGTTTGGACATTCAGCAGTGACTATTAAACCACACTGAACTGATCTAAAATGAACTTCAACACTGAAAACTGGACTGACACTGTTTTAAAATTTTATAATGCATGTGAAGCTGCTTTGACACAATCTAAATTGTAAAAGCGTTATACAAATAAAAATGAATTGAATTGAATTGAACACTAAACAAAAACACTCATTTCACAGTAAGTTGTTTGGTAAAATAATTTTAGTGTAATATGATTATTTTTTTGGGAAGTTTAGTAGTTGAATGCAGTTCACACAACCACCATTTTCCCTAATACATTCTAATACAAAACAATCTCAATGTCATATGAGATAAGGGGTAACATCATGGGCTCTATCATCTAAGTATATGTCTAAAGCGCAGGGCACAGGTCCAAAGAATAATAATAATAATAATAAAAACCTTACATTTACCATAATTACTTACATTACATAATAATTCCTTACATACATATAGCATTTTTTTGGACACTCAAATTGCTTTGCACATTTTTTGGGTTGAGTCTCCTCATCCACCACCAGTGTGCAACATCCACCTGGATGATGCGACGGCAGCCTTATTGCACACCACACACCAGCTGATTGATGGAGAGGAGAAAGAGTGATGAAGCCAATTATGATATGGGGATGGTTTGGAGGCCGTGATGGACAGAAGCCAGTGGGTAAATTTGGCCAGGATGCCCTTACTCTTTTTCGAAGGACATCCTGGGATTTACAGGTTTAATGTCTCATCCGAAAGACCTGCTGGTTTCAGTAACACCACTTCCGTCAGCAACCTAGATTTCCCATGTGGTCTCCCATCCAGGTACTGACTGGGTGCAACCTTGCTTAGCTTTAGTGGGCAGCCACGTAAGAGTTGCAGAGAGCTAGCTACCAATACCCACTTTTACTATTTGAATGATTGGTCAAAACAGTCGTGCCGAGCACATGGTCTAAAAGGGTTGTCCTTATTCTCTTAATGAATTATGGGTGTGCTTTGGGCATAATGTTCACTAAACCTATCAAAGTCTTATCTCCCATTCCCTGCAGTCACACCATGGAGGATTAGCTATATACATGGCGGACTTTGTAAGCAGAAAATCTGAATGCATCACTTGCAGGGAAACAGATCTGCTAGTGCACAAGGTTAAAGAGCAAGCTGACCATCTACAATACGAGACTGATTCTACCAGAGCCCTCTGAGATGAAGAAGATGTGGGAGGAGGAAGCAGTTTTATATTTGTGTCTACAGTAATAATCTTTAATATTTTTATCCTTTATTTTTTCCTATTTAAAGATATTTCTGTGCTGCTGCACATCCCTGTGTGTGTAATAAGCAACTTGTGTTCACGGTTTGGAACAACTGCGGGATTAAATTTAGAGCAGTTTTTAGTTGGTCAATGGTATGGTCTTTTTACCATTGACCAGCAAATGCAATGTTTTTCTATGGAATGCAACGTCTTTTTTCATGAATGGTAAAATAATAACCATCACTTTTATTTATACTTTAATTTTACCATCACAATGCCAGCTCAACGGTCCTGTTACCTTGTGCTTTCATGTTGTTTTTTTACACTTGTGAGCAGCTGTGCACTTTGCTTTTAAACTCACCTTGACCATTTGAGTAGTAGATCCACCTCTCCTTGGTCTGTGTTGGAGAGCTGGGCTTTTTGTGAATGGCTTTCTCCATGATGCTGCTGGGATCCTGTCTGGGACCCTTTTTCAACACCCGTGAGCTGCGCTTGACACTGCACACCACGATCACGACTAGTACCAGCAGAAGCAGCAGGACTATCATCCAAGGCAAGTGCTCATTGATGTCAAAGTGCTTGTGTGAACTAGGCCTTGGTGCACCCCTGCGGATGGGTCGGTACCCCAAACCTTGGGCCTTGCTCTCGGACAGAGACTCCACCCCCTGATGGTCGGAAAGCTGAGGGTCTCTTGATAAAGTCAGCTTAAATTGTGATTTAGGAAAGTCCTGAGTTGCAGCAATTAAGAGTCCTCCGTCTTTATCAATAGCCTCGGAGTCAGCTGCGGTTGTGGGAATGTTTTGAGCACCGAGGGCCGTGTCTGTGCTACTGAAGACCGGCTCAGCTTCATCCTGAATATCTGCAGCTGGCCAAACTGCTGTACTAGCTGTGTGTAGAGTGGATCATGGGATAGGCAAAACACAAGAGAAAAAAAAGAGAGAGAATTAAATACAGGCCTGAAGATGAGCTTAACCTAGACGATGAAACAGAAGGGAGAGTAGCTAAAACTTTAATCCAACATCAAGCTGGCATGTGCAGAGGGCAAAGTGGAGCTGTGCTGCTCTGCCAATATAATCTCACAAGGATTTCTCATCTTAACTGCTCAGATTTGACCCAAAAAGCTGAAGTCAGAAGCAAATGAGGAATCAGAAATAGCTGATAATATAAAGAATTAATCAACCCAGGCTTATTCTGAAACCGTATCACTATTTACATTTCTGGAGATCATGTAAGGATACCCAGGAGGTATGTTTTTTTGCAGTTTATGTTTTCGCGAATTCGCTAGAGATCGATATATGCGCTTTTTGAGATCTTAAATTTCTCGCGTGAGTGCCATTCGTGCCTGCTCTTCTCATGTAAATCCTCCAGAGGCCACTGTTGACTGACTGACTGACTGACTGACCAACCCTCATCCTTCCCTAAACCTTTTCAAAAGCACAGATTGACTCAAAATCCCACTTCCCTAAACCCAACCGGCAATCCAGAAAAAGAAAAGCTCTCGCCTGATTTTTACCCCATTTTTACATCATTCTCCCTCTATTATTTACTTGTTTATTTTATTTTTTAGCTTCTGTTTTTGTCTGCCATTTTGGCTTCAACAGTCTGCCGTTGTACCAGGCAACCTAACTGGACAAACTGGTAACAGCAGAAAAGCTGTCCATACCGCACCGTAGCTTTCATTTTAAAGATCGAATGCAACCATACATACTTCTGGTAGGGATGCTCATTTTGGTTAATTTTGCCAACCGACAACTGCCGCTCATTAACCAAATATTAACAGTTAACTGGTCAGATTGTAATATATAGTAATATTATGATATTCAAAATTTGTAAAGTAATACAGCTCTGGATAACTTGAAACAGTGACCGCTAGTCTCTTCTCCATCTTTAAAAGTTCTCAGTAGTCGTCTTGACAACACAAACACTGCTGTCACCTCAACGGAAGCCCCACCTCTGCTTTTATTTGGTTGAAGAATGAAAAAGACGCGACTGACGTAGCGTGCTTTTTCTATTTCAGAGTAGACTTTATTTCAACTGCGAGCAGACAGCGCGCACTGGAAAAAACGCAAGGCGCGCAGGGCACATTCACTGTGATTGGCCCCTTATGCAGCCAAACTTTAAAAATATATAAAATAATCTTTTTTAATAATTTAACTGATACTATTAATCGGTTAAAAACACACCCTTTCGGTTAAAGGTTAATGGGTTATTATGAGCATCCCGAACTTCTAGCTACATAATTCATAATCTCCAGAAACATATATACAGTAGGGATACGTTTTCAGAATGAGCCTGTGTTGGAATCAATGCTACTACTGTTTCAGCAAAACACTGTTTTTAGGTCTCTTATTTTTATTTGACATACATTTGTACTTGTACACTTCCATTCGAATGTTTGTGTGGAGAGCTGCAGTCCTGCAAAGTTTTCATCCTGCCTTGATAAAAACCCACCCATCTGCAGCTTTCTAGTAACACTCAAACGTTGAGTAGCTTATTCATGTGCATTTGATTGCAGTGGGAGCCAAATTTTGCAAGACTGCGGATCACCAGGGCTTAAATTGCCTACCACTGAACCAGGGCCTTAAGAGCTTGATTAAAAATTAAACATAATAATGTTGGTAATGACTATTAATTTCACTTTGTAAAGCTTCGAAGTCTAGCCAGGATCCAATTGCATTAATCATGATTTAAAAAGAAACTCAAACGTGTTTGGAACAAGTGAAGTTATTCCCTGTAAATGGAGACAGAACTTTCGCTTGTGGGTGAAATATCTATTTAAATATATATCTATGCATATTATATGTGTGTGTCCTGTACATAGCCATCCATCCATTACTCTAGACACACTCTCACCTCTATATGCTGACTCAGTGCTGGAAACTGTGGAAACAGAGGCTTCTCCAAGTAGGACAGGGACTGAACTGGCTGGACTTGGGCCACAAACATTATCAGTCTTCTTTGTGCCTTTGATCAGCAGAGTTAAGCCCAAAGCAGGGCAATCTGTGTGAGCTTGGCACCTCAGAGAGTCTGACGTCAAGGCGGAAAAGGTGCCACGCTGACATGGCTGGCAGCGCACATCCTCTGTTTCACTTCCTCTCTTTCGGACGCCCCACCCAGGCAGACATAATGAGTGGCGCTTACACTTTCCATCCTCAGAGAAGCTGCCTGGCGGACACACACACAAGCGATCAGCGGTGGACGTGCAAGGAGTTTTCTCGATAAAAGGGGCTTGGCAGCGTCTCTGACAGCGGTGGCATTGCTGAACACCGTTCTCCCCCCGAGTGAAGGTGCCGTCCGGACAAGGGCTGCATTCCCGTACACTGGCCTCTGTGCAGTGGGATGACACGTAGGTGCCCGCCGGACACTTGTCGCACACCAGCTTGTTCCCAGTTGCGGGGTCGATGTGGTGGTAGTGCCGAGGAGACAAGGGCTTCTCTGTGGTCGGGATGGGGGTCAGCGTGTGGGTTAAGACGTCACCGACCACAGTAAGCAGCAGCTAACAGCAACGAAAGAACAACAAGAAGACTGTTATACTATGACAATACAAACAATCAGAACACAGGCTAAAGGACGATTTGTCATGAATGACCACTCTGTCATTGGTTTAAGAAGAGACAACAATACTTGATAGATAGAGACGACTTAAGCAAGAAAGGAATTAAGTATTCCTTGTGTATGCTTGATGATTATATACAACAAAATATCAAAATCTGTCATTTAGTTTTGTGGCTGGTGGGAAAGGAAGTAGCAGTAGACTTCTTCTACAATATTGTGACATTCATTCAGAGGAAAGAGGATCATTATATTCATTCATTTTCCTTCGGCTTAGTCTCTATTTTAGAGGTGGCCACAGCGGAATGAACCACCAACTATTCTGGCATATGTTTTATGCAGCGGATGCCCTTCTAACTTCAACCCATTCTCATTCACACACACTCATACACTACGGCCAATTTAGTTAATCAAATTTACCTATACAACATGTCTTTGGATTGTGGGGGAAACCGGAGCACCCGGAGGAAACCCACGCCAACATGGGGAGAACATGCAAACTCCACAGAGAAATGCCAACTGGCCCAGCTAGACGCACAAGGGGTCAAATGTGTTTGAACAGCAACTAAAAACCACCTACCCTCTGCCTACTGACCTAATTCCTTAACATATGCTAATGATAAACTCACTTCATTTCACTTGTGATACGGGAAGATTTTCAAAATGCTCCATTAAATGGGAATGTTTTCAATTTGATCACATACCTCGAAAGAAACAAGACAAACAGGCCTTAACTGCGTAATTTGGCACTCCATGAACAGAAAAACACTGATTTGTTTTTGTTGAGTTTGTCTGTTTTTCCATTTGAAGTTTGTGAATGATCCTAATCTGTTTATTTACAGATATTCAAATACAGTGCTCAGCGTAAATGAGTACACCTGTAATAAATGAATATTTTTTAGCAATTTTTCAATAAATATAGAAATATTTCAAGAGTATCTCAAGGAAACTGTTTTTTAAACAGTCATGTCTATCAAAATAATAGATTGGTCACCTAACATCTCTATGAATAGAAATAATATACATTTAAATCCAAATGGGTTATTGCAAAAACTATTACAAACTACAAAATTTCACTTAAATGTCATTTTCAATAGATTTTTTCCCATGATTTTTCCCAAACAAAAATATCTTAAAGAGCTTATTGATATGAAATGCTTAGCTGACTTCAAACGCTTAATGTTGTGACATCGTGGCACACATATTCTAGTGGTTAAGTTTGTCATGTAGCATTGAGGTGCTATAAAATATAAGTACCCCCCCCCCCCCCCCCCCAAAAATAGTAATAATTAAAAAGTAACCACAACAAGCACATTTTCTTCTGCCTGCTTTGTGCGCAGAAACGCAAGCAACTCATATTTTCTTTCTAAATGATAATAAAAGTCTGCATAACATTTACACAGTCTGCAACAAATCACCCATGCAAAAACACCTTAAAGACCAATAACAGGGAACCCTGGAATGTGTTGACAGCACTCTCACAGCCCGGTGACCTTCAAAATAACTTTTTAATGGCAAGAAGCCTGTAAACACAGCCGCTCTAAAGTTACTACAGCTTGAACGTGCCCCATTGAAAGCCAAATTCCGATCATAACGGTCCCCCTCTTTCCTCCGGCGCATTCAACAAAGCCGACTGCACAGCATGTTAACTGCATCTAATATTCTTTATGACGCTAGCCCACATTTTAATTCCGCACCTAAATGGGTCTTTGGCTACGACGAGCTTCTTGGGCTCGGTACAAAAGTCGTCACCGAAAAATATGATGCTGGAAAGCTCAAATATCCAACACACAAGGGCCCCCGCTGCATCATCACTTTCGAAACACAAAAGTTCTATTAACTGCTGATCATGAAACCCCTGGAGTTTTATTACAGTTCCTCAACAACAGACCGCACAGAAGACTAGTATAAAAGCACAGAAGACTAATTTCCTTGCTAATACGGGGAGGGCTGAATCAAAACAAACATGACATTAATATTCTCCAGCCAACACATACTGACATCGCTGGGAACCGCAAGACGATGCCAGAGCGCATGTGTTGCTCTTCGTGAGGTGATGGGGATTGTTTCGGGAGGACAGACTGAACATGAATAGCGATTAGGCAAAGCTGTGCTTTCCCAGCAGCCTTAGCTGTAGAAGAGGGCCAGCAGTGAGCTAACAGACGAGGGACTGAAGTAGGCCAACTTCACTGATGACTGGACAATCTCTCTATGCTTACTAAAGCAAAGAATGAGTGCACTGTTGCCTCACCACTCGCTTTTTCTTTCCAGCTCCTCTGGGAAGAGGAACGTGCAACCTAAGATAAGAGGAACACTTTTTTCATGCTCTATTGCTTTCGATAACCACAAGAAGAAACATCATGTACAAAGCAAGTTACAACTCTGCCTTGTCATCCCACCCAACTGTGTCTGGGTTAAAGGTGCACTCTCGTGAAACCCAATATACGGTCTTGAACATTTTAATGGAAGCTTAGATTGATATGACTTATTATGCAGGAGTGTTTTCGCATTCTTGTCGCCCATGTCGGCGAAATGTCTCGACGTTGGAGAAATATGCAGGCCTGGCGGAAATTCAAAACGAATCCTTTTAGAGCTTTCAAAGTGCCACTTTCAAAACATCTCTTCAAAAGGCAAAATAGTTTTAGGAGTTCAATCATTTCTGGCAAAGTTCATTTGTCTGGTAAACATCTTCAACTACCATTGGTCTGTGTGCACATGCATAACAGGCAGGTGTGGCTCCGAGGCCTCGTCTGTTTTGACATGGAAATCTTTCTTTTTTTTGATTCACATGATTGTCCATGAGAAAAAAAAGCATAAACGCAAAAGAAGAGCTGCTTATTGTAGAAACTTAAGGGTAATTCTTATTTAAAGCACAGCTTATATTGTTTTTCATGGTTAATAACTTTAATAAACTGTAAATGTACTGTACTCTTGAAATAAATGCCACATGACTGGACTGAGGTGCCACGGTGGCGTAGTGAGTAGCACTTTGCCTCACAGCAAGAAGGTCACTGGTTCGAAACTCGGCTGGGTCAGTTTCTGCGTGGAGTTTGCATGTTCTCACTGTGGTTGCGTGGGTTTTCTCCAGGTGCTCCGGTTTCCCCAACAAGTCCAAAGACATGTGGTATAGATGAATTGGGTAGGCTAAATTGTCCGTTGTAGATGAGTGTGTATGGATGTTTCCCAGAGATGGGTTGCAGCTGGTAGGGCATCCGTTGCGTAAAACATATGCTGGATAAGTTGGCGGTTCATTCCGCTGTGGCAACCCTCAGATTAATAAATGGACTAAGCCGAAAACAAAATAAACGAATGAATGAATGACTTGACTGAACAAACTTGTGTAAACATTCATGTTACTATGATCGGATAATTTCCTACCACCACTGTAATTTAGCCATATGTTTATTTTGTTATTAAAATGCAGAACGTTCACATATCTATCTATCTATCTATCTATCTATCTATCTATCTATCTATCTATCTATCTATCTATCTAT
>CAIGQQ010026964.1:8894650-8915132 GCA_903798035.1 Danio albolineatus | reverse complement strand
TTTTTTTTTGCACAGGTGCTAGTGGACATTGCTTGGACATGTTGGGACGTGACTGCAAACAATCGTGACTGCAAACATTATTAAAATAGGAGACTGTTTCTCACTGATCTCTGGTTTCAATGGGAGCGTTAACTGTGATCTGTTGTTTCCCAATTTTGAGAATCACACTGCTCTACAGATTGTTATGTTTAACATTTGAAATGGTGGCATTATAACTTTATAAGTTATAACACTTCACACTTATAACACTACCCATGAAAGTGAACATAAAAGATGCTGTTTGGAGGAATGATGGTTACTGGTAACCATTGACCTCCAAAGTGTAAAAGTAATACTATGGAAAAAAGATCTTTTGTGTTTAACAAAAACAAGAAACTCAAACAAGTTTGTAGGGCAGGGCGATTAATTGACGGCTAATTTCATGCGCATTTTGGCAGTAAAACCAGCTCTGTAATCAGCAATAAATCTCCAGTCACTGTTGCAGATGGAGCGGCGTTAACTACACAGAGACAAGCTGTGCAGAAATTGCAGACCTGAAAATCGAAGAGAGTCATTTTGTGTTTAAACAGCTGTTTGTGTTGCTTTTCGGTGAACTATGACTCTGTGTTGATGCTGATCAGAGAAGTATGTGAAAGTAACACGTATAATAATGTTTTTACTCTAAAATTATTTACAGTTTCTGTGTGAGAGCACCCTTTGGTCTCAGAAGGGGATTTACTACTGATCACAAAGCCACGTTTCTCTCACAGTATGTGAATGAGAGAATCACAGCCTTTTCTGAAACTTGATTTCATTTCAATTAATTGTGCAGCTCTTCAAGTCTGTGACACTCCTGCACTATATAAACTCATCATTTGATTCTGAATAATGGCAGTAAACATACTAATTATTTTTTGCGAATTAATCAGTACACTATAAAAACTGAATCCGTAAAATATACGGTAAAAAAACTACAGCAGTTGTGGTTGCCAGTATTTCACAGTTAAAAATACGGAACAAACTAAATCATTTCAAATTTTTAGTGAAATACTACAGTATTTCATTAATTTATAGAGGTAATGTATCTGTATGTTGAAATGCCAACATCAACACATCTTTTGTTACACATATAGAGATTTAACACAGCCATATACAGATGGTGATGAGTAAGTTACATAATGAACCAATGCTCATCACAAACAAGCAGAAGAGTGTAGCAGTGTAAAGAAGGTGCTCAGTGTCATTCACACAGATACTAAACACCAGTATGGTAACAAGTCATGAAATAAAAATTGTTTATGAACATTAGATGCAACATAAATCTCTAATTTACCTTACTGATTGGGGAACAACTAAAAATATTATGTCATACATAGTCATAGTAATGCCATAGTAATGTCAACAAAAAGCAAAAAAAGTGATGTGCCATTCAGGGAATTCTGGGAAAGTCAATATATGGTTATTCGCCGTATATATAAGGAAACCTACTGTTAACCAGGTTACAGATTTTTACTGTAGCATTTTTTTATTTTTATTTATTTATTTTTTTACTGTTGAAATCACAGCCATTTTTTACCGTGAATAGTTGAGTGAAAACCTTTTGAGGGACCAGGGATCCTTTTTTTTGTGTGTGTGGATGGATTACTCTGTTAACAGGATTTGATTATTGATAATTTTACATGATCCAGGATAGTTTCATTCTTCAAAACTCATCTAGGAGTCATAGCAACGTAAAGCTCAAACCTCCTTGGGAGCAGACTTAGAGCAAAGGCGGTACTGAAAAACTGCTGACATATTTTTCACAAGAGTATTTTAGGTAAACTAGCAATAATGAAAGTAATTTAAAAACATTTCATTCATAATTTATGTTAAACTAGTAAGCTTTTTTTCATTAATTTAAAATAATTGATATAATTATGAATTAAGCCAGGGGATAAAATTTCATCTTGTCATGTATTTCCACTCTACAGATAAAATGAAATAAAGAAACCGTTAAACACTCTATACACATGGTAGTGTATGTCTGAAAAGGTGAAGAGTTGTTGCATTTCGTTTAACAAACCACTTTATCTTTTGTAACTTTTGTCATTTTACTCACATGGATGCTAATTGAATATTATTTGAGGATGTCATTATTACGCTGTTGACTTGACACTAGCCAATCACTTCATTGCTGATAATGATTTGAAGGATCGATTGATAGATCTGTTCTGCACAATAAACACAAGGCGCCACAGTGGCATAGTGAGTAGCACGTTGGCCTCACAGCAAGAAGGTTGCTGGTTCGAGCCTCGGCTAGGTCAGTTGGAATTTCTGTGTGGAGTTTGCATGTTCTCCCCATAGTCGCGTGGGTTTCCTCCGGGTGTTCTGGTTTCCCCTACAAGTCCAAAGACATGTGGTACAGGTTAATTGGGTAGGCTAAATTGTCTGTAGTATATGTGTGTGAATGAGTGTGTATGGATGTTTCCCAGAGATGGGTTGCAGCTGGAAGGGCATCCGCTGCGTAAAACAAATGCTGGATAAGTTGGCGGATCATTCTGCTGTGGCAACCCCGGATTAATAAAGGGACTAAGACGACAAGAAAATGAATGAACGAACAATAAACACAAGCACACATACTGATCCAGATCTTCATCCAGATATTTTAAGATAATCTGCAAACTTGCTTGTAAAACTAAAGTAGCCAGAGGTCTGTTATCATGATTAAAAGATTTGGGATCTGTCATCTCAGATGTTTTAAGTGAGTTATGAAGAGTGGACCCCAGGGCTCCTCTGGCCTCTATGACAGACCATGGTGTGATTAGTTTCATTCAGTGTGACAGCAACACAATTAGTTCTCCATGCACAACGCATTTTTTTCTGCTATTCTGCTGTATGTTTAGAAGAAGATTTTTTAGTTTTAGTAGTTTCTATACTATTATATAAATACCAAGTATAGTTTACACTTCTTTAAATGTCAATCGCTGCTTGACGTATGCAGGGCTGAAAGTATGTGTGGAATCTCAGCAGCCTCTCCCTACATGCTGAGTCTGACTACTGCATTGCTATTTTGTAAAGTGATTTTGAAGAAAGGTATCTGGTTCACATCTGAACTCGAGTATGTTTAAAAATCGCAGGTTTTGTGTTTCATTGACATTGATCATTGTGAGAATCTCAGACAAAGAACAAGATTAACTACAACTGATTAAATATATAAATAGCCATATATAAAATAAATAAATAGCCAAAGCTATAACACTTCTGTTTTCTTTGTAACAAAATACTGTTAAAAAGCAAACAGAACTAAACTCCATTGTCGAGATGATTCGAGCATGTTGAAAATTCTTCTTCAATCAAGTTCGTAAACTTTGCCTGACAGAGGTGGCAGCATGTGGAGGAATTTATACACACACCTTTAAGCGCACAAGAATGAGGCTGCCAAAATGGGCAATGCAGTAAAAAAATCGGGCCGCAGAAGTCAGACGAACAGGTGCAGCCGTCAATTAGTGATGCATTTAAGCAATGCACAAAATATAAGAGGTACAGTGTGAGGTGGAATAAATGCACTGATGCAGTGACCAAGTATCTCTGCGAAGAAATTGTCTTTCAACACAGTCTTTCAGGGACCTCGTAACCACACTCGACAGCCAGTATGAATTGTCTGGACATACATATTTCTCCAAAACAGCTATTCTTCTAGCCTACAACCATATCTCTAGTGAGCTGCAACTTCCATTTCCTTGTGTTACAAACATACCGGCGGCTAGCTCTCTGCAACTCTCACATGGTCGCCCACTGAAGCTAAGCAGGGCTGTGCCCGGTCAGTACCTGCATGGTAGACCACATGGGAAAGCTAGGTTGCTGCCGGAAGTGGTGTTAGTGAGGCCATTGGGGGGCACTCACCCTGCGGTCTGTGTGGGTCTTAACGCCCCAGTATAGTGAAGGGGACTCTATACTGCTCAGTGAGTTTTGTCTTTCGAATGAGAGGTTAAACCAAGGTCCTGACTCTCTGTGGTCGTTAAAAATCCCAGGATGTTCTTTGAAAGGAGTAGGGGTTTAACCCCGGCATCCTGGCCAGATCTCTGTCTCCTCTCCACCAATCAGCTGGTGTGTGGTGTGCGGTCTGGCGCAAAATGGCTGCCGTCGCGCCTTTCAGGTAGATGCTGCACACTGGTGGTGGATGAGGAGATTTACCCCAATGTGTAAAGCGCTTTGAGTGTCTAGAAAAGCGCTATATAAATGTAAGGAATTATTATACAAATGTTTAAACGGGGACCTTTTTACAGCAGTATTCCTTTTACACAATACCATTTAGGGTGCTTTCACACTAGCACTTTTGGTCCGCACCCGGGTTCGTTTGACGTCATAGTACGGTACGTTTAGCTAGTGTGAACACGTCTTCTGAACTCGGGTGCGCACCCGTGAACCGTACCCGAGTCCGCCTGAAAGAGGTGGTCTGGGGTACGGTTCATGTGAACTCTGGTACGGTTCACTTGTAGTATGAATGCAAACGTACCAAAAGCCGGAAGTGAACCGTCAACAGTACAGCAAACTATAGTTTTTATAACGTTCATTCGTGTGTGTATGCGCGTGTGCGTGTGTGTGGGTGGGTGTGTGTGTGTCTGAGCATCACGCGCTTACAAGCGCGACTGAGCCAGAGCTCAGATAATGCTTGTCTCCTCCTAAAACAGCTTGGACATCGCGTGATGTTCTGAGCGTGTATAATATGTTTGCGGCAGATAGACGCGAGCCGTTTTCTGTATGTTCTAAACCAAAAAGTTCAGTGAAAGCGAAACAACCACGATGTGCGGACGTCTCTCCATTCCGGCGCTTTGCTTTTGTGTCCGTCGCCTGGCAACAGACGTACACAAAACATTGGCTTGATGACGCAAGCGTACCGGGGTTCAGAAGGAAAAAAGACAGTGTGAACACAAACCAACCAAGCAGGTGGCAAGGGGGGACAATCGAACTTGGGTACGGTCCAGGCAAATGAACCAAGTGTGAAAGCACCCTTAAAATACTTGCGCATCTCAACAATAATGTAATCAAGTTAAACATAAAACTGAAGCTATCTGCCACTGTCAGGGCATTTAGGGATTATTAAGATCAATTGGTCAGTGGTTCTCAATTCCTCAGTTTTTAGTTCTCCTCATTATTCTCAAATGACCAGCTCGATAAATATGATCTTCCTACATGAACTGAGTTACGCTTGACAGGGCTACAGTAGTGCTGCAAGATTAATCGTATCGCAATCGCGATGTCAACCTATGCGATTACAGCGAATCTTGCGATTATATTAAATAAACGAATGCATTCATGGACATAACAAGACATTCAAGAAAGAAAATGCACTGTCATTTTTGTAGTTTCCTTTTAATACGATTACAATGTAACGCAATAAAAAAAAAGAACTACACGACCCAGAAGCCATCAGGACTGTGTGTGTTGTGTGTCTGAGTATCACGTGCTGACAAGCACGACCGAGCGCGTCTCCTCCAAAAACAGCTTGGGCATCGCAAGATGTTCTGAACGTGTATAATATGTTTGCGGCAGATAGACGTGAGCCGCTTTCTGTATGTTCTAAACCAAAATGTTCAGTTAAATCGAAACGACCGCGATATGCGGACGTCTTTCCATTTTGGTGCTTTACTTTCGTGCCCGTCGCCTGGCAACAGACGTACACAAAACATCAGCTTGTTGACGCAAACGTACCGGGGTTCAGAAGGAAAAAAGACAGTGTGAACACAAACCAACCAAGAAGGTGGCAAGGGGGGACAATCAAACTTGGGTACGGTCCAGGCTATTGAACCAAGTCTGAAAGCACCCTTAAAAAACATTATTTGCAGCGGTGAGTCAGAAGTAATGACGTCCATTAAAGGGCACATACAGACACAACAGGAACAGGTGTAAGAGAAGCACATCTCACTACGTTTGTGAGAAATACAACAGTAAGAACTTTACCAAAGACTGTTTAATGTGTTTGTTAAGGAGTTGCAACGATGAGTCACACACAATGCAGTTATAGAGTTCGTTCACGCACGCACGCGCGCGCGCGCGCACACAGACAGCGCGTGCTTTTGCGAGCAAATGTGAAAGGATACAGGCTAATATCCACTGCTGTATGTATTTCTGTTATGTTAATGTACACAATAAACCTGATTTAATGTCAACAAACCGAGATTGAAGTGTCTTTTTTGCTGACACACGGCTGTGGTGATGAAGTAAAGCTGAAGTCAATGGCTGTAGTTCATTACAAACATGCACTGTTTTAAACACGTGTTAAACTTGTGAAACTCACTCTTGATCACATCTGATGATGATTAATGACCTTCGCGAACTGAACAGACCTTTTATTCCCGGTTGTTTTGCGCACGTCCTGTCTTGTTGACATGATTATACGCGTTACTACGGAGACATGTTAATACGCAGCTGTCAATCAATTCGGTGGGCGGGGGGACCGCACTCCTACGTAGAGTTGCGGTCGGTCTCAAAACCGCTCCAATTGGTCCACCGTTTTTATGCTGTTAAATTGAAAAAAAAGGACTGGGTGTGTTTATATCACCCCAAAATGACCGTCTGTACACTATACCTACACATATGACTGTCCAAACAGCTTAAAAAGTAGATTTTTCATCAAAGGTGCCCTTTAATGAACAGAACTACTCGGGAAGTTGGAAATATTAGTGAAGGTCGTGAGAGTAGGTCGAATTGCTCACAACCGTCCTCATAGGTTCAGTGTTTTCATTCAAAGTAAATTATTGAATTAAATTGAAACTAGAAGAATTATTGTATGCATGTATGGTGGTGAGTGACGAGGAATATCTGCTGTTAACCTTTCCATGTGCCCAACGTTCTTTATAAAACCAGAAACATGCTGAATGTTTTCATGTAGGATGCATATAATGCATATGGCCACGTTTTAAATTAAATCAAATAAGCAGAACCAAAAGTTGTATGTATGTATGTGTGTGTGTGTGTGTGTGTGTGTGTGTGTGTGTGTGTGTATATAACCGACAAAATATGATATGTTTAAATAGTGCATGCTGCATTTCTCTCTCATAAACAATAATACAAAGCCATACATATAAAATATTGTTATATTTCCTTTAACAATTGCAAGAAATATGGATTATGAAAATAAGTTTACAATAATGCAGATATTTATTTTGTAAAAATTATTTATTTTAAAACCATTTCAAGTTGAACAAAGGCACACTTCAGCATTATTACTAATCTGTGTGTGCAATTTTCTTAAAAACCCATTAAGTTGACTTACAATACCATTTATAATCGAAATCGCATATCGCAATATTGCCTTAAATAATCGCAATATGACAATTTTCCCAAATTGTGCAGCCCTGGGCTGCAGTGTCTACCTGAACTCGGAATATTGTTACTTCAGATTTTAGGTTCTTCACAGATTTGCTCATCAACACCACTCTCTGCAGCATCTTCACTCGCAGATGACAAGTGTTATAGATAACAAATTATAATAAACGTCTGATGTCGTTTTGGTTTCAATCACCTGATGCTGCGTTTTCATGTGGACAAACTGCAAAACACCGTAGAAAAAAGTAAAAAAAGTATGAGTAAGGCTGAAACTGTGGCAGTGATAACATCTTGTGGACACACTAAGTTGCAATTCAATATGCATATTCAAGCTGTTTGTATGTACATGATGGAATTTTCATCAAACACACTAAGATTCACACAAAAAAAATGTCAAATTCTTTAAATGAATCTATTTTGTGTACAGTATATGTGTGTGTATGTGTCTGTGTCAGCCAGGGTCTTGATTAGCTTTGTCCAAACTGCTTGAGGGCATTGTGAGGTTGAATTCAAATGAAGTGTCCCATATTAGGTGCTCTATTTCTTCCAAGCTCATGTCACATATTGATTGTATGTGTGTGTTTTTGTTCAGCGTAGTCATTTTTATTTTGTTAAACCACTGACCTATTTAACGTCTGACCTCTCACTCTGGTTCACTACACACACAATTCATCTGACATGCACTTTTATGAATAATATGTCAGCAAAGTTATTTTTAAATTAAAATAGAACCACTTTTTATGGTTGAACGTTTGCGTTCATAATTAAGGACATTCACATTTAGAGCTGTGAAGTCATTATTCTGCCACTAATTAGTCTTGCATAATCAGACTTTTGACTATAGGCAAAAAATCTGGGCTAAGAGCCGTCCAATGTTCTGGAATTAATGTTGAGTAACCAACCCCAGTTTTCTTTCTTTATTTACATGTAAAAAAAAACATTCAGGTACAAAAAGGTTGTAGAATTAACTGTTTCCATTCACCTCTTATGCACAATTTGCATATGTGCATTAAAAAACAGTTGATAGAAACGCCAAGATGTGCATGAATTTTGAAAATGCACATAAAAAATGTATGTGCATAACTAAAGAGGACAAACTTTTTATTCGGTGAGAAAAAATGCACATAAACTATGATGGAAACACTTTTACTGAACAAATTCCAGTATGCACATTAAAAAAAAAAGATAATGTGATTTTTGATATAAGAGATCATTTGATGATGAAAATGTGTGTGAATGGACAAACCAGCAGAATGACCGCATTGTAAAACATCTAAATATATTGTTTTGGTCATTCTAAAATGCATTGACCATTTCAGTAATTACCTTCAGACCTCTCATGAGCATCTGTGCTCTGGGTCTCACACCTTCAAATGCCAGCATGTGTTAGTTTTGTATAGCATTCTATTCTGAGGTGTTAGTAAATTATTAAATAAAGAAATGATTCATGCGTCCTTCTCCCACTGCAGCAAGTTCCATGTTTACTTTTGATATTTGGCGCCAGCTAATCAGGAAGTAACGATTTTGTTCTCTTGACTCTTTGGATGGAAACGCTGCTTTATTCGCAAATCTTTTATGTGATATTGCAGTATTGCGCATAAATTTAGTTCACATTTTTGAATGGAAACATAGCTACTGAAAACCTGTGTTGAAATACAGAAATTTAATAAACGGTGCAAAAAATACTTTTCTTACTTTGTGTTGTCTCATTTCTGGTCTGAAAAATCTAAAATATAAAAATATTTATTTGTTTTCACCTTTTTATCAAAATAAAAAGTTTAAAATCTAGATATTTGGACCCTAAACAAGACAAAAATTTGTTGATACAATTTATGCAATAAAGATTTTTTTTATCACATTCTGTATAAATAATTAAATACAATAAGTCTTTGTGTATTCTTTAATTAAATTCAGCCTTTGATCCAGTGTACTTGCGTATTAGCCTTGGTGAACAAGCTTGGAATTTTAAACTAGTGCACAGTTGACATAACTTTGTTTAATTGCAGCAGTTTTGTTTTGTGCAGAAACGTGTTGTTGAGTAGCCTTTACAATTAATTAACAATGCTGGATTAATGCACGGTTAATAGTGAAATGGGTTAATCGTTGCATCCCTACACTATACCCGAAGTTTTTTGGTGTCTTCAGTAGGTTATTGTTCTTGTTTTGTCTCCCTCTTTTTCTGCAATCTGGGCAAATGCTAGGTCATTTTTATAAATAACCTATGAATGATAAATATTGCAGTATGAATAGTTTCACAAGGTGGTTTGAATGACTCTATTAGGCAGTTTTCTGTGCAGTCTGACAGTATTCAGATACAAAAATTGAAATCTGAAAAATGTAAAACAAACAAACCCAGCATAAATCACAGCCAGGTTTTTTTTCCATTATTTATGGAAGAGCAAGAAATTGATTTGTTTTTTTCTGATCAATAATGTATTGGACAATTTCTGTGTATCACAAATTAGTGTTATTGCAGTGGTATTTACATTAAGTAAATGGCCTAAAGAAAAATAGAGAGTAAAAATAGTTCTCACACACACACCTGTCATTATTTACTTCTATGCAATTTACAAAAATAATAGATTGTGATAATAATACTAAATTATGGAAAAATTGTTCAATGAAAGCAATATAGTATGTTTTTGTTGTTGTCGTTTTTTGTGCGTAAATGTTCCCAGAGATTTGAATTAGCTCCACCAATGGAAATGTGTTTAAGGTATAATTTCAAAAATTGCACTGCTTTTTGGATAAAACTTGAGTAGTCATTGAGGCCTTGTTTCATGGACTCCAGGCCGAAATTATTCCCTTCTCTCTGCAGTCTTTTGTATGATTTCACTGACCTGGTATATTCCTGTACAGGCAACTGTGAGGATCCTCCTTATAAGCAAAGCTATAAGAGATTTTGGCAATCAGAATGCAGAAAAGTAAATTACCTAATCTGTTTTCCTTTCTGAACGGCTGCAGAGGGAATAAGAAGGAACAAGAGTTGTATGTTCTGGATCAGCACCTCATGCCAAGTCGGCCAGCTATGTCATTATGACAATTTCTGCAAAGCTGTGCTCAAATCAGGATGCTTTGGCAGGCGAAAACCGAGAGGCTAAGTCAGCAAACTGCAATATAACATGGGATACGTAAAGCAGCCAGTATGGTTGTTTTATTAGACACTTTTAGTTTCCAAAAGCCTGACCTAAGTTAGCACCTCATCTTTGTTGTATTGCATTAGCCAACAGCGCAGCATGCACCAAAATAAGAGAAATACTTTGCTTGTGCTCTGTAGCTGTTTCCGTTAGGGCTACACGATATTGGAAAAATCGGATATTGCGATATTTTATTTGTCTGCGATAAATATTGCAATATGAAATCACTTTCACAAGGTGCTTTGAATAGCTCAGTTTGGCAGTTTTCTGTGTAGTCTATATGTATTCAGATGCAGAAATTGAGTAAATACAATGCTTTTCTTACTTTGTATTGTCTCGGTTCTGGTTTGAAATATCTCATGGATCAAGTTCATAATTCATGGATCAAGTTAAAATATTGTTTTGTTCAGAAGAAACAAGTCAGAACTAAGAGTTTAAGCGACAAAAATTCAAAGAAAGAAAGACTTTGTTGTATGGTTGGGGGATTTGGCCTAAAATCAATCTCGATTGATTGAACATTTTAACTCGATTATGATTAATGAACATTTATTTTATTTATTTGTATTTTTTTGCCCTCAAAGTTCACTGGTAAGTTTTGTACAGTAAATATTCTCACATATTACAAGTGAGAGATTTTTTAATAAAGGGGGCATTACATGATTTTAAAATAATTGAAGCACACACTACCCACTATGATCATTTATTGAACATCAACATTGAACAACTAAAATTAAAACACACATTGCCTAAAACCAACAGTCATTTTTTTCTTATAAAAAGTGAAAATAAATAGCTTGCACTTTTAGAAACAAAATAAATTATTTTCATTGTTTTTCATGTTAAAAATAGAAAATAAGCAGTATCTCTTCTAAATAAAATAACTCTTGCATATCCTGTAAAGAGTATTTCAAACATCTTCAATAAACAAATATTTTAATGTAAATAATAATTTTATTGTAACAGAAAATGTGCCATCTAAAGGCCTCTCTGTCACAGCTTCCAATAATCATCAATGTAGTACAAACGTGCAACGTATAGTTACTTTTTTGAAAGATGCACAGGTATGCGATTACGTGAAGGCTACACTGGAGTATAAATCAGCCTGAACAGAGCAGAGGTTCTGAATGTCGATTTTAATTACTTCTAAATGAATCGCCCAGCGCTACTTCGTATAAAATTCTGTATAATAAAAAATAAAAACAATTAATCTTTATTACACCTCCAAACATCACAATACTTTGTGAAATTCTCATAAACTTTCACTCTATTATGTTTAAACGTAGCAGTGACTCTACAAACCATGTGTTCTGTGGCTCCTGGTCAACCATAATTGAGACTCAACATTGCAGATCTTGCGATGTGACTATTGCTGATGCACACATTGCAATATTGATGCTGAAACAATATATTATGCAGCCCTAGTTTCCATCCACCTATTTTTTGTGCATTTATGAATATCAAATATAGAATTCCAAGATGCGCATTGAACTTTTTGTCCGATCAGGAAAAATGCACATAAATTAAGATGGAAACCCATTTACTGAATAGATTCCTGCATTCTAGCTGTAAAAGTCATATGTTTCATGGTTTCCGCTACATTCATTCTTCTGTGGCGGGGTGCCACACCAAAATTCATCTTGCCACGACTAAATTACAGCTTCTCGTTCAAAACATTCAGTTGTTGTTTTTTTTTCCCCGGGTTGTAATTACACCAAAACATTTTAGAGGTAAGTGAATTATAACAGCGCAAACTTTTCTGTAACCGTAGTAGTGCTGTGCATTATTTGTTTAACCCTTTAAGGTGACTGACTGACTGGCTGGCTGACTGACTGACTGACTGACTGACAGGGCTGCGCGATGCGTGAGGCCAGCATACAGGTGTAGCTTCCAGTTAAGATGAACAGTTTCCATAACTGTACTTTGATTAAAGTCTATGGCTCTGCATACAATGATTTTATCTTGCTGGAGTTTATAGCCACTTCACTTTACTTCAGGATGCATTAATGCCGCTCTGTAGGTCTATTGGAGACATTCATAAATTCCAAGCATATCTAGTAAATGTTTGAGACATACTTGTTACTTAAATGCACTAAATCACTGTTCAACAGCGTTTATTTGAGGGCAAGCAAAAAGTTTTATGCACGATCAGAGGAAATCGGCGCACAAGCAAAGAGACCTCCATGCACGTATCACATAAATGCGATCTCACTTGGTAATACTGCGCTCACGACAGTTGTCATTTAAAATAACGCCATAGGTAGTTGGTAGATCTGTGTAAAAGGTCTGCCGCCACAGCTGGAAAAAATTCTGGAGGAAACACTGTGTTTTAACCGAACTGATGATAACCAAAATAGGCATGTTGGGATTGCATCAATGGACAAACCAGAAGTCTGACCACATTGTAAAAAATATCTGAAATGGTGTTTTGGTCATTCTAAAATCCCTCAGCCAAAGCTTGTCATCAAAGTGGTTCAGTGTTATTATTTGTTTATAACTCTCAGAAATGTCATAAGTGGCTGAGCTACCAAAGAGAATGGTTTTACACCATCAAAAGTCGTCACGCATTCACAACTTTCTTTTGCCTCAGAAGATGAAACGTAATTAAATAAGAACTGGAATTGTTGATTTTTGTTCTGTTTGACTCATTGGATGGAAACCCTGCTAGATTTGCAAATGTATTATACAGTTTTCTGGTTTTGTCCATAAGTCTAATTTATGTCTTTGGATGGAAATGTAATGAGTGACATGCTAATGAGACCTTTGGAGTGAGTTAATTTGCAAGTTCTTCTTTTTCATCTCCCTTTTTTTGGTTGGAAACAGGGTCAAGACTAAATTGGAAGCAAAACCAACTAACCGCAGTTTATGGTGGTTTGACATTATATATAACTTTGTATTCTTCAAATTGCACCAAGAAGAGAAAGAGACAATGACTGAGGTAACCTGCATTCATAAGTATAAAAATCAAACGGAAGCTGCAGATGAATCCAAGTGGATAGATGGCAGGGTTAGCATTTGCTCAAATGCCTTGGGTTGAGTGTTGGTCACGTGTGGTTTAAACTTTGTTTCCCAAAGAGCTGTATGTCCTGTGACATTTTTATCAGATTCTGCTATTGAATTGTAAAGTTTAAATGAATATATAACCTCTTGCAAAAGCCCATCTTATAGTAACATGCATTTTCAGATCTGGTAATGAGATATTGATGCATTTGAATCCTTTTTATTAATATTTTTTTTTTTTTTTTTTTTTTTTGACCAATGGAAATCTTATGGAATATCTTATGTCAGGATAGAGAACAGGTTTCCTCCTCAGATGCAGCATGACCTGAAATGTTTTTAGACACTAGCAGGGCTTGACATTAACACCTGCCAACCCGCCAAATGCAGGTAGATTTCACCTGTGGTGGGTTAGACAGACACCCCCACTTGCCACTTTGGCTGGTTGAAAATAATTTTTTGATAACTGATTGATAATTGTTCACGCGAGCCAAAGAAAGCAGGTAAATACTGAATGAGAGGATGATCAGGTGCACGGTGAGACACAGGTGACCCTCGCTTACTGACGTTGCGAGGCACAGCTGATGTGAAGCGTGCGAGTACTTAAAAGCTCCTGTTACCTTGCGCAAAACAACTGTGCGTGGAAACGCAAGTGGTGCGATTTGTTTACCTTTGAGAAAGTTTGGAAAAAAGCAGTGCTCGTGCACCCACAGTCCTTCTACTTTCAAGAGATTTCAAGAGATTTTTTGTATGCAACAGCTGTTGTCGCCTTCGCTTTTACCATGCTTTGAACAGATTATTACTTAACTTAATGTTAACCATGTGCACATGATCATCCTTTCACTATTGCACACAATGTTTTTCGCCTGCTTACTTTTGCTTGCAGTTATTTTTGTTAATATGGTTTTATTATTATCCTTTATAATAACCTTGTTTTAATAGGAGATTAACTCTCCATCTACCTATAGTTACCTGATGATCTGGGACCTTTAGCCTGGACAAACTACTGTGTATAGTTTTAGATAAATGAGAATCTTTTTTTTTAAATGTCAATTGTTTTTTAAGAAAAAAAATTTTGTTGAATAAAAAGTGGATGTATACAGCTATATTTTTTATAGCTTGTTTTGACACATTTAAAAAAAATTGTGTCAAGTATATAATTCGTTTGGTATGGCCAGAGAAAAAAAAGGTAAATCCTTAGTGTTGAGCCCTAAAAAGTGTGAAATGAAATTTAAAAAAAGTTAAGGATGCATGTAAACATAACACATAATTTAAATCAAGTAATTTTAGCATGCCAAAGTCAAATTCATGCATATAAAATATATTTTCCCAACAACAAAATTGTGGCTAATAAAAAAGCGGGTGGCTAGTAATGTTGGAAATCTACTAGCCACAGTAGTTGCAACAAAGAGACCTTCATTGATGCAAGTTCCACCAATAACAGAGGCGGCTCCACACCTGTATATATTTTAACTGCTATGATGGGAGCGCAGTGATCGCTCACACACCATTTGTCCCATCATGTGCTACTGATGTATAACCCAGGTGGACTCTCGCAAAAAATAAAATAATTCGCACTTGGTATTGGTATATGACAGGGGTCACCAACCTTTTTGAAACTGAGAGTTACCAGTTTGATACACACTTCTCTCAAATAACAAATTTGCTCAATTTCTTTTAATTATATGTTTAATATATATATTTAATAATCAATGATATCTGAAGACACTGATCATGTTAATGATTTCTCACAATAGTTGTCAACAATGTTTAAAGAGCCCATATTATACATTGAAAAGGGTCATATATTGGTTTTGGGGGTCTCCAACAGCAGGCTGATCTGCATGCATGGTCAAAAAACACTTTCATTGTCTTATAATATGCATTTATTTTTACCTCATTATCCCAGCGACTCCTATATGAATCGTTCAGGGATTCATTTGTTCCAAAACCCCTCCTTCGCGCGATGCTAAACTGCGCTGATTGGACCGATGACCCAGTGTGTTGCGATTGGTCGACAGCACTCAGCGCGAGAGAATGCCCACCACGGCTTATCAACATGGAAGGAGTCATAGCGTGTGCTAATCTGCTAACACTCGTTTTTATCGGGAGTCGCCCGTATTTCAGACACCTCACCCCGAAAACTAACCCCCGATCTCCCAGCAGATCAATCTAATTCTTAACCAGAAGTAAAAACAGCGACATACATTCAGTATTAGTGCACACAGCGGCAAAACCGCCGAACGTGTGTAGCAAAGCTCATGGTGGCCATAGCAACAACAAACAGGAGAGGAACACGAGCTCAAATGCATTTTAGTCCGTAAACACAGCGGCACGCGTCGCGTTAACAACGTGCTTTTAGACGCGATATGAGAATACAAGTTAACCAGAGACACTACAAGCGGTTACAAGTTACAAAACACAGTTAAATGCATCATTTACAAGCTAGAGAAAACAATGAGGCGACCGTTTTAATCGCACTTACTCACACTTGCTGGATAGCAGACCTGGGAAATGTCCTGGTGCTCCTAATCCTCCGTTGTAAGCACTCCTCGGAGGGGGAACAGTTCATGGCTGGATTTAATGCTGTGGTATTTCTGCAGAAACTACTAACTCCTCAAAGTCTCATCTCTGGGTTCTCTGCACACTTCCAATATCCAGCTAAGCACAGTGCTCTTCACTGTGTTGCCAGATGTAGCTGCCTGATTTCACCCCAAACCCTGTCCAAAAGGTTTTACCTGCACAATCAAATTTAAAACCGCCCGATCTGGCAACGTTTTCGCACCGCTATTGTTTGTAGGTGGGGTTGGGGATTTCGAATCTGCGCGCGCATAAATGGGCGGGGCTTATGTTTCGTGTTCACGTCATGCCGAAACGGCTAAAGACTCGTAAGCACGGCGACTCGTTAGAGGAACTATGAGTCGACTCTTTTATAGATGAATCAATAGTTTTAAACACTTTGCACTTTCAGATTAAAGCCTTAGCTGGACATTTCACTTCACTTAGAGCTGTGTGACACACAGCATACAAGCTCATTTTCAAAAACCCATAATAGGGGCTCTTTAACAAAACAGACGAATATCAATATGCAACACTATATTTCTATAAATGATCACTTCTGCAATATTTTTAACAAGTCATGAACTACGTTGTACCATGTTTGTACAGATTATCAATTATGTAACAAGTCAATATTCAGTCTATATAATTTTTTGCTAAAGATTTTCTACAATCACTGTGTGAATGTAACTTATGATTTATCAAACTACATGTAGCAATATCAGATTTATATAAACTTAATTATTGTATTGTTTGTTATTATTATTATTATTATTATTATTATTATTATATATTTTTTATTAATTATATTATTATTTATATATTTAAAAAAGAAAAATCTTACCAAGTTAGCAGACATACGATGTAACAAAAACAGTGGAAGAAGAATTGATTAATAGCATTATTAATACATTTAAATCAGGGCTACGTAATTCAGTAAAATAATCTTTATGCAATACTGTTATTAAGTATTGCAATATTGTTATTGAGTATTGCAATACGCTAATTCTTAGGATATAACACTCCTGCAATCTAACATTTACTTAGAGAAATGCTGTTTTTATTGGCTATTTAAAAAATCTTTTATTTATGGAATGATCATGCCTAAACAGGTTTTTTCCTCATCTAATAAAATTGAATTCAGGCTAATTCACTGCTATTGACGATCAGTATGCTGATAAAATCAGTGTGAATAAGGCATGATACACATTCTTTATCATCATGATGATGGCCTGAACCGGTTTATTTAGCCCATCTTGACAGATTCCACCCCCAAAACAGTTCCACAGAATATGCAGGCTACAGGAAATTTCGTTTGATGCTTACAGCTGTATCACAGTTGTTTGTATAAATACCGTGTGCCCAGACATAACCAGTCAAGGTAGGGATGAGATCCTGTCAAACATGCTGACCTATTCCCTGTGTTTTCCGTGCTATCTCTGTCGTGCGTGGCTGTGTAAATACCCTCTGTCAACAGAGCTTCTGTGTGCTTGTGCTGCTGATGGCATTCTTCTCAGACTCATGCAATTCTCACAGTCAAATTTAGCACTTTTCCTAAGTCATTGTCTCTAGTATGATCCACGTTCCAAGTCTCTGGAAGTGACTGGGAGATGTTTGTGTCTGGGTGTCCGTGGTAATGATTGGGTAGCTGAGAAATGCACATTTGCTGGGACATTGTCATTTTTGTTTGTCCCCAGGTTGGACGCATCTCAACTTTGCTTGGATATGGTCATTCCACAGCTCTTGGGAAAGAGTTGAAAGTACTTTCTGTGTTGTTATAATGATGATGTTTAAATTTTGGCTTTGTCTCCATGAAAATACCTAGTGTATTTGGATAAAACTTTGTTTATAGGCTGTACTCCGCTGGCTTTCTGCCCAGGCAATTTGAAGTTTTTGCTCAACAAAGACGTCAAACAATGGTGGCTGTAAAGGGCAAGGTCTAGATTTCCACATGGTTCTTCACTGGTATTGGAGCGGAATGTTTATTTGCTTTTTGAAGGTCAGAATGAGCTATATTAGGAATTTCATTGAATATTAAAATGGTCAAGTTAATGCAGATCTTTAGATAGCTTTAAAGGGATTGTTGTCTTAAGTAGAATATTAAAGATGTTTTTAGCTGAATCTGTTGGCCATGGAGATTCAGAAAGAGCAAGTAATGACTGCCAATTTAATAGCGTAAAAATAGTACATCGAAATCAGTATCCAAGGCTCTTGAAGGTCTGAAGGGAAACTCCAACCCTAACTTAATTTTTTAGCATCATTAAAGTCCACGTGCGCTCATGACAGTCTGGAGCACAAGCTTTGTCACATAAAGATATATGTGTGCAGGACGCAAGCTTTTTGTAAGCTGACATTGGTTGAAATGCTATTTAGAAATGCTTTTACAAATCGTTTACACGTGATATAGGCTAATAACGAATAAAAATGGTTTACAACTAACAGAAGTATCTAGAATAAGCATGTCCTCTCTCTCTATTATGATCACAACAGTCTATGCTCATCTGTTTACGCCTGCACATATAATATTGTGATCAGAATTATTGCTTTAACACATGATTTAGGAAAATATGGGTATGTATGATCATTATTATGGTCTCAAATTGACCCTAACTGGATTCATTGCTACCAGAAAGCATAAGAACATAAGCATTAATGCTTTCTACACCACAAAACTTAAAGATTTAGATTGTTTTAGTTGAGAATATGTGAGCTATAATAAAACGCATCAGACCATGTTTCCACAGTGTTTTGGGTAAAAATAGACCTGCCAAGCATAATAAAATAGTTGTATGCACTTTCGACAGCATATCCGAGTTGTCAGCACTTGGTAGACATATTTATGAAAGTACTAAATGTGAAAAAAGTATAACAAAATAGGTCAACCAGTATTTCCAGTAACCTAAAAAAATAACTAATTAAGCCAAGTAAGGCTAAGCGACCAGGAAAATGATGGCAGAAATTTGAAAACTTAAAGGGCAATTTATAGTAGGGCTGCACGATATTGGAAAAATGTAACATCGCTTTATTTTTTTTATTCTGCGATTTTTATATATTACGATATGAATACAATCCCACCAGATGCATTAAATAACAATTTATCATTTTAGATTGATTGGGACGATTCTGTGACTAGTGCATAAAATATATAATCACAATCTATACGTCTAGAAAAACTCAATAAAGAAAAATTTAAGTTTTATTGTTTTCAGAGGAGTCAAACTGCATTCAGGTATACAGTAATTGAATAATCAAATGTAAAATAATACATCATAGTCTTTGTTTTATAAACAATTAAATAAAAATAATCATTATTCATTTTACATTTACAATTTCTTATGCCTTTTAAATGCTTTTAAAACCCTCACACAGTCACATGCCTTAAACACTTGCTAAATGATAAATTATACATTGTGTATACTTGCGATGTGACTATTGCGAATGATCACTTTGCATTAATGATGCTTAAATGATATGTTGTGCAGCCCTAATTTGTACTTATACAATTTTAGTTGATGTTAGTTACGTGTAAAATCAGTTATGCTGTTTGTTAGTCAGTGTTTTATGCCTTGTTTTCACTGAGCGGATCAGTACAGTTTGATACGGGTCACCCATGATCAGGCTTGCATGTCCTCTGACAACAGTACCCTTGATTGGTAGGCATGGTGTACTTTTCTCTCTCAAAGAAAGCCATATGGACAAACAAGTTGGAGGTGTCCACATTGCTGAACAATGTGAAGACTTTTGCGGCTGTCTTTGCTTCTCTCCTGAACTTGAAAATATGATTGGCAGAATTGTAGAAATGCTGGATTAAGATCGTCGAGGGGGTCGAAACGTGACTACGATCTTTTTTTTTTCTTTTTTTTTTCTTCCAGCACGTCACCAATAAACACCAAAAAGTTTCTAGATAATTTACAAAATTAATGAAGATGCAAATCGTAAACATCAATTCATCAATCTCTGACTAAACATGCATGAAAATACTCGCAACACATGCAAATACAGAAATGTACTGCAAATAGCACAGACCACAATGAAAATGTGTCAGGGGAGCCCAAATATGTTAAAGATTTATCCCAGTCGATCTAGCATTATAAATTCTATCCAAATAGAGATATTAAGTCATCTGGTGAGATTGTATTCATATTGCTATATATATATATATATATATATAGGCGCCACGGTGGCCTAGTGGGTAGCACGTTCGCCTCACAGCAAGAAGGTCGCTGGTTCGATTCCCGGCTGGGCCAGTTGGCATTTCTGTGTGGAGTTTGCATGTTCTCCCCGTGGTTGCGTGGGTTTCCTCCGGGTGCTCCGGTTTCCCCCACAGTCCAAAGACATGCAGTACAGGTGAATTGGGTAAGCTAAATTGTCCGTAGTGTATGTGTGTGAATGAGAATGTATAGATGTGTTTCCCAGAGATGGGTTGTGGCTGGAAGGGCATCCGCTGCGTGAAACAAATGCTGGATAAGTTGGCGGTTGATTCCGCTGTGGCGACCCCGGATTAA
>CAIGQQ010026964.1:8848618-8863882 GCA_903798035.1 Danio albolineatus | reverse complement strand
GTGTGTGTGTGTGTGTGTGTGTGTGTGTGTGTGTGTGTGTGTGCGCGTGTCTGTGTGCGTGCGTGCGTGTGTGTTTCCCAGTACTGGGTTTCGGCTGGAAGGGCATCGTCGGCGTAAAAACATATGCTCTGAAATAGAGACTAAGCTAAAGAATGAATGACTGTTGTCAGAATTGTATGTTTACATGCTGTTGATACCATCAGAATCGTGTTTCAGTGTATGTACAAATTTTCAGAGTTCATACGGTCATGGAAAACCTGGAAAAGTCATGGAATTTTGACATGGCATTTTTCAGGCCTGAAAACATTTTTGGGAAAACAGAAAAACCCTCAAAGTTTTGGAAAAGTCATGGAAAACGCATAGCTGTGTATTTGAATATAGGTTATTTACTTTTTTCTGTCCTTGGTCAATCACATACTCTCACATTATTAGTGCGGTGTAAGCATTATCTAAATCAATTTTACATAGATATAAATATAAATGGAAACTAAATAGATTGTTGCATGTTTTACAATATATTGCAATAAATTTGAACATGCATTGTGTTTCTTTTTCTACGCATATGCAGACATTGCATGAAACATTTAAAATTTACTTGAAAGTTTTGGGAAAATCATGGAAAAGTCATGGAATTTTAGTAGTAAAAATGTGTATGAACCCTGAATTTTAGCGAACAGGGTTCATACGGTCATGAAAAACCTGGAAAAGTCGTGGAATTTTAACATGGCATTTTCAAGGCCTGGAAAAGTTTTGGAAAAACTAAGAAAACCCACAAAGTTTTGGAAAAGTCATGGAAATTAGTTTAACAAATTTCTGTATACATGCATATATTGTAGGTTAATTGTCTTTAATTCTTTACTTTCCATGGCCAAACACATGCTCCCACTTTATTAGTGGTGTGTGAACATTACCTAAATAGATTTTACTTAGATATACAGTAAAGATTAATTAGAACTTAATAGATTGTTGCCTGTTTTATGATATGCTGTAATAACTTTGAACATGCATTGTTTTTCTAATGATTTAACATGAATACATACACATTACATGAAACATATGGTCATGAAAATTTACTTGAAAGTCACGGAAAAAGTCATTGAATTTTAGTAGTAAAAATGTGTATGAACCCTGAATTTTGGTAAATGTACATGAATATCAATTAGATTACATTAGGATAGTGTACCAAAAAATAATAGTTCTGTCATTATGTGCTACCCTCAGCTTGTCCTGTTCACATAAAAAAAGATATTTCAAAGGATGTGGGTCTATTGCAGCCACTGGCAATTTGGTCGGTTTTGTCTAAACTTCTGACTGCTAGTGTTTATCAAATATCATTAATTAAATCTTCAGATTTTTTTTTACCAGCAATGTCTCCCAGCTCTGCTTTTCAATGAAAGCCCTGTACTGAACATTTTAATCAAAGACTTTCATGACCAAAATAAACAACAGTCTAGACAATATCAACCGATAATCAAATTAACACAGACGTTTTGTGGTTGCGTTGGGAATTTGAGCTTGAAAGAAGTGTTTAAAATCAATAACAGCCACTTATCATCACCCTGTGTTTAACAAACACAGCTTCATTCGAGCTCTTGGGGTCTTCAAGTTTACCCCAAGGGTCTGTGTTTAACCACATTTTGGCAAACTGTGGTACAACGAGCCCATTATTTGTTCAAAGCACCAGCAAACATCACTGAAGAACAAACAGCGAGTCTGTGTGGGCAAAAGTTATGCTCTGCCACATCCATTTTCCGAGGAAAACTGTGAAGCCTCCACTGAATGGGGTCATGGGTTGATCTGCTTGCAGCATTATTTTTTTTTCTCTTTTTTCTTTTTTTTCTCTTTTCATTTTCAGCCTAATTGGCCTGAATGATTGTCTTTGTGCTGCTGCAGTGAGTATGTGATGAGCTGGAGCTCATGTGATGGGTTGTGGAGGTCAGCGAGCGGTTCATGAAGATGTGAAAGTGTTCCTCAGTTCCTCCAATGGACCCCAGAGAGCCCGTGATCAATCCTTTATCCTTAAGCATCCTGTCAGATGATAAGACGGTGATCTCTCTCTCTATCAGGAATCAAGGGGCAGAGGGCGTTTAAAGAAAGGACGTTTCTGTCAGTTGCAGTCATATTGTGCATTCAAATGAACAGTGCCAAGATGTGCTATCACAATAATGGACACTTCAATTTACGACTATACCGCTATTATTATTGGTATTATTCATTCATTTTCTGCCACATTCCGCCACAGCGGAATGAACCGCCAACTTATCCAGCATTTGTTTTTACGCAGCGGATGCCCTTCCAGCTGCAACCCAACTCTGGGAAACATCCTTACACACTCACTCACAAACACACACTATGGACAATTTAGCTCACCCAATTTACCTATACCGCATGTTTTTGGACTGTGGGGGAAACCGGAGCACCCGGAGGAAACCCACGCAACCACAGGGAGAACATGCAAACTCCACACAGAAATGCCAACTGACCCAGCCGAGGCTCGAACCAGCGACCTTCTTGCTGTGAGGCGATCGTGCTACCCACTAGGCCACCGTGGCGCCTATTGGTATTATATTATTGATATTTTAGGATCAAATACACTTTGCATTGCCCTGCTTATATACATATACAGTATATGTAAAATAATGTATGGTGGACCTCAGTCTCTTATGGCCGGGACACAACAAGTCGACGCCAAATAACTAGCACCGACAAAACCCAACTCTGTTATCACCCTAATTTGGCTCACATCTGGTTTCATCTGGTCCAAAAAGCCACCTGTGAACACTCCAGACTGACCAACGCCAACTAAAATGAGTAGTATCTGTTTTCTTATTTTCAAAGTGTAATGCTGAGTACAGACTGTATGGTTTTAGATCCGATTTTGACTCACCGACAGGTTTTGAGTAATCGCAGATAAATGCCTGAAATCACAAGCAAATCCGTGCTCGTTCACACGAGTAGCAATCACACTCTGTGAACTATCAAAGACGTGATCTGAGAGAGAATTGTCGATGAGTCGCCAACACCCATGCTAAAAATCTGGAGCTGTCAGTGATTCAAAAATCATTCCGTGTGAAATGTGTTCCGATAGAAAAATAACACATGACAGAAAAATAAGTGGCGATCACCTACAGCCAATGAGAGCAGCATCCACTAGTAAGGGTATCTGCAGGCTAGCGGGATAAGCATGTTTTCGGTCTATTTGGACCCAAAAAATTAAGGAAAAACTAGTCAAAATTTGGCAGGAGCACCCGTGTCTGTTTGACGCAGGAAAAGTGAAAAGGCTTATTCCTTTTAAAACCCAGCTGAGCAAAGTTTCCTGCACCACTTAATGTTTCTTTCTTACTAGTTAATAACAAAGATGTACTACGTGACATTGTTTCCATGTCACTTCTCGTGTGTGTTTGGTTGTGAGACGTAGTTTGCGAACTGAGGCAAAGTTGTCTGCGACTCTTCTTATTGAAAAGTCATACATTGTGAAACCCTCAGCTGCTGATCCATCTTGCAGTGTAAACACAGCAGCGACGGAATGCTGCCCAGATAGTCATGCAGTGAGAAAACATCTGTGGTGCAACTACTTTAAAAATCATGCCCTCCGAACTCAGCATAACTGCAACCTCTGACCTGAGTTTAGTACCATTATCACAGTAATTGTCACTCATTAAGGAGGGATTTGCTCCTGCAAATATGTTTAATAACAATAATCCATGTTATTTGCAAATACTTGAGAAATATAGCTTGTTTACTTGCTCCATCACTACATCACACTCATGCTTTGATATATAACCAGTCTGAATAACCAAACAACAATGTAACTTGTGGTTGATATACCATAGTACAATGTATTGTTTGAGAAATAAACGATGTAGTGACAAGTGTTTTCCAAAACTATAGTTCATCGTTTGAACCACGTTAGTTATGAAGTGAAATATCAGTGAGGAGGCTCTAAATGGGGCTTCTTTAGAGAAAAACTGCATTAAGTGATTTATTTTTTTCTTTTTGTTTAAATTATAGTTTTATACGCACACACATTTGTTTTTCGTCCAATATTAGTTTTGGTTAAAACATCCGTTCATTTTCCATATTAGTGCAAATGACACAAATACAGCCTATATAGTATTTCTTTTACTAATCTCATATAGCCTATGAGCCTTTAAGCCATTATGGTCAAATAATGATGTAAAAATTACTTTTATTTATTTGTTGCCATAATTACATTTAGGTTCAGAAATCCTATTTATTAGAGATCTAATGCAGTTCGCTTGTAAATCATAGGTCACCTATAGCTTTTGTGATGAGCCATGTCATGAGCAAAATCATCCCCTAGTTTTTCACGATTTTTCCAATCTTATTATTTTTTCTTTTCTTTTTTTTTCTTGCAATTTTAAAATGACGTTTGAGTATGTATATGTGTGTGTGTATATATATATATATATATATATATATATATATATATATATATCTTTTTCTAGAGACACACAAATACATCACCTTCACTGTGTATACAACGACTATAAATCATGTAAAACAATTCATTGCAAACTGAAATAAATAATAATTTGATTATATGGTTTTAATTTGAAGTTTAAAGAGATTTAAAAGATTAATTTTTTTTGCTATTAAATTAAATCCCAAAAAAAAGGGATGCAACAATTGCAAAATTTTGGAAAACTAGGGGTCTGAAAATGGCATAAATGAGTTCGGAGTGCACAAATTCAGGAAACGCCAAATCCTGAATTTCTGGAACGTGTGTAGTGTTAAAAGATCAGACAGATATTGTAGTTTTGATATACTGTACTTTCCCAGTCTACATTACATTCACACTGGCCAGACTCATTAAACGCAGTAATTCAAATCTAAAAAAGTGTGCTTTGCTTTGAAACAGGCAGTGCAACAAACTAAACATGTTTTATTATATCCCAGCCATTGTGTGAAGGCACCAAACCCATTATGAAAATGTAGTGTTGCCAGATTCTTTAGTATGAACAATAAACACTTCTGCATTAATTGACTAGTATGACTTTATATGCATACATGTATGTATATTTTTTAATCAAATGGTAAAACATTTGCATTCATTTTCCTCTTTTTTGTAATTTTACATTGGAACAAAAAGATCCAATCTGCAGGATTTGCCTGTTTTTCTCAGTTTGCCAAGAGCGATTGAACATTAACCCCTCAGCCCTTGATTTCCAGGTATGTCTCTGATGTTCAGGGAGAGGAAATTGTTTTGCTTCTCTTTGGCCTAAAACAGATTTTTTCATAGATAGGGTTGGTTAGAGACTGTCTCGCTGTAATTTCTTCCAAATCGTGAACGGTTGCAGCTGCTTGAGCTGACTTGAGAGAGCAGTTTCAGCGATATGTATGGCTGTTACTCTAAAATATTTATTGTTGTACGTTTTAGCAACCAATATGTTGATTTGTGAAGAGTTTCCATTCATAATATGGTAATCATTCTCTATTTAGAGCAAAGGTTTCTCTAGCTATATAGTGAGCTATTGGTCAATTTGTCCTTGTTTTGTTTTTTATTAATATATTACAATAACTAGTATACAATAGCATATTTATGAAATGGAAATAATTTTTTTAAAGCTTAAATTACCTGCATTTTTATTTCCTCCACTTTCTCTTGTTCTTTCCCCAATTAGAGGCTATTGTATGGCCTGCTGTGATGATTTAAATACATGAATAAGACTGCAGCGTGTCGGTTGGGGTCTTTTTTTATTCTTGGAAATGTGATTACTTGAGCATTTGGCATTTATTGCTGACTTAAGGAGCACACTTACTTTCCTTGATTATTCCCTCATTTATTTCAAGGCATTTTGTAGTTATTTAGGGTATTTTTAGCCATCAGTTAGAATATTTTAACTAGATATTTGCAATAAACTAGTGTCCTTATTGCTTCAGTTAGATTCATTTATGAAAATATATATATATTTTAAAGATTATTTAAATGGCTTAAAATAATAGTTCTCCCAAAAATGAACGCTTACCTGAACATTTACTTACATTTACTGCTTCTGTTGAACACAGGAAGATATTTTAAAGAATGTTCAAAACCTGTAACCATTGACTTCCATAGGGGAAAAAATACTATGGATGTCAGTGGTTACGGGATTTACAGTTTATCTTCTTTTATGTTTGACAGAAGAAAGAAACTCATAATGGTCTAAAACAAGTGGAGGGTGAGTAAATGATGGCAGAATTCTGATTTTTGAGTGAACTATCCCTTTGAATTGAGATGTTTTTTAGATATTAGAGGTTAATACTATAAATTCGGCTTTATGACAAATTGGCAGAACCCATATATGACCATCAAAATGTACAAATTGCATGCGTGCATATGCATACAAATTACACATACACTGGCATGTGTTGTTTGAAGTCGCTCTCATGCTGTGATATTTGTGCCAAGAGTTAATTTTCTTCTGACAATCAGTGCAGTTTATTCACTGGCACTAAACTTTAGAGAGGTCCTCAGGAGCCATCAAAGAGGAGGCTTGGGTATTTCTAGCATCATTAATTCCATTTGTCAAGCTCTTTATTATTGGTTGTTACACAGCCTTGTGCAGTTCAATTTAGTATTTTTCTGATGTACCGCTTTTCTTTTCTTTTTTTCTGTTTTTTTTTTTTTTTTGGAAATTTAGATAACTCTGATTATAGATCTCACCAGGTTAAAATTGCACGGTTGAGGGGTGGAAAATAACACAGATAAGCATTTGAGTATGAGGCACATTTTATAATTATATAAAAAATCATATTAAATAGGCTCTGAAATAACATTCTAAACCTGTATTTTAGTTTAGTTGCACTCATTCCCCTCACAACAATTTCAAATATATATATATATATATATATATATTTCACTGCATAGAAAAAGAATAAAAACATATTTTTTTTGTCATTCAGCTGCACCAATTCATATGTGTGCATTAGATGCTTACTTTATTTGTCTGGTCTGATTGCATTGTAATTGACAATCACAAACAGGCAACGGTTAAATACAGTACTGGATTTGTTATATTTATTAATGAAGGTTTCCTCAGTCGTTTGGTCTTTCTTAGCTCTTCCTTTCTAAAAGTATACTCTGCTTTGATTGGTCAGTCCGGTCCAGTCTGTTGAGATTGACTGGAAATGGAATTTGTCTGGATTGCATACATCTTGACATGAAGTGTAACAATAACAATTGAAAAAAAAATTGTTTTTGTCTTCCAGGCCTTAGCTGCAATTACAATTTTTGAGGATTTTCTTTCAGGCAGCTAATACAGACCATAGACTAGTAGATGTGCAATCTGTACTAATTTAAATACCAAAATTCTAATGTTTTTATGTTAATATTCATTTTTGACAACAAAGTCTCAATGTGTTAACTTAATCATAACATGTTATATTAATTTATAAAATAAATATGGTGCACAAATATCTATTATTCTGACTATTTGCTTTTTTCTGTAGGAATATAGCTCTAAATCACAGTATATTTATTCTATACCCAGTAAATCCCATACCCAGTAAATCCTGAGAAACTGGGATTTTTATTTTCAAGTGGTGTTTTAATCTTTTAATAGTTTTTTTAAAGAAGTTTCATTTATTGTCCAACTTTGCAGACATCTTACATTCACAAACAGTTATATTACACTCTAAAGTAAAGGTTTTATATTTTTCCACAACAAATAAAATTTTTGTCTCGATATATCATTCGTTCGCAATTTTTTACTTCAATTTTTATTGTCAGGTTTTTTATCCTTTTTATGTTTTACGCACAGATGCCCTTCCAGCTACAACCCATCACTGGGAACCATCCATACACACTCACTCACACACACACATACACTACCGACAATTTAGCTTACCTAAATTTCACCTATATCGCATGTCTTTGGACTTGTGGGGGAAACCGGAGCACCCGGAGGAAACCCATGCGAATACAGGGAGAACTTGCAAACTCTACAGAGAAATGCCAACTGACTCAGCTGAGGTCTTGCTGTGAGGCGATCGCGCTACCCTGATGCCCTGTGTTCAATCATACATTCTTAATTTTATATTAAATTCTAACTTTATATTAAGTGGCCTTAACTATTAGGTACTTGCATCAAAAAATAAGTACAACGTGCTTATGTTTATATTGATTTGTACAACAGTTCTGAAGGTGTTAATCTGGGATATTGGTAAAGGTGGTATGAGTGGATTAAGGTGTTAGGGTTGATCAACAGTGTGACAGAAATTAAAGATGTAATTACATGCAGATACGTTTATTGTACCAAATGATTAATTTAAATACAAGTACATAGCAATTAAGACCACAATATAAAGTTGGAGCTTTTCTTTTATTCTCTTATTTTGTTTTTTCTCAACAGAAGCCAAAGAAACCGCCGCCACCATCCAAAAGCACAGGTATGAAAACACATCTTCAACATGTCATATCACACCCCACTGATTACAGGGACTTCACTTTACTCTTCTCATTTTATTCCAAGTTGTAGTGAGATTGAAGCTTTAACTGTCTTCTCTGAGGTCATCCTAAGTGAAGCTATTGCAATCATAGTGATTACAGCCTGTGATCGGCTTAAAGCTCGTCATTGTCAAACATCTCAGTGGGTTTTGTTTGACCCTCATGCTAGCTGATGATGTTTGATTGGGATGCGTCTGATGGGTCTTGACTACCTATTGGTACTTGAGAAAACATTCCAGTATGTCTCCATCGGTATGTGTGATTCATATGGCATGTTAAATTGAGCTGTTTTTCAGAGAAGCACAGTGGTGTATTCTCAGAAGATTAGAGGGTGATGCCTGCTAAATTGACACATTAAATGGTTGTGTTGAACAGAAATCATGTCTGCCCACACATCCGCAGCAGCATGTTGAAAATCACTTTGACATCTTTTGTAGTCATGATTAATTTTAGCTTAAGCCATAGTAACCAAATGGTTTTTATGGTTTGCTGAATTTGACAAGATTTTGGTAATCATTTTCTGACCCTATTATAGGTTATTATATTTATTTAAAACATGAAGCTCATTAACTGAGAAAATGAAATATTTTAAAGCACATTTAACTTGTTTTATTTTAGTTAGTTGCCAAAGGGAATCGTATCGGAAGAAAGTGTTTTTGAGACTCTCTTTGGTTGTTTTTTATTTAGGCCTGCGAACTGTTGTATAGGGACAAAATCACACTTACAGCAGTCAGTTTTTCAAGGTGCTGTATGTAAGTTTTTGACTCTTTGCAGATATTTAAGATTTAAGTGTTCTTGTTTATCTAAAAAACAATGCTAAAGTCAGAAATTCTGCTTTAAAAATGCGAGTTATGTGCCGGAGTGGCTGTCTTGGTTTTGTTTTGTTTTTAACCCATGCACTACCAGTTTAGCCAATCATATTTCAGCACCCGTGGTTGCCTTGATAGAAAACGTTGCTTATTTCATTCGTTCAGTAAGGAAGGCTCTCAAAGCATTTGTCTGTGACCAAAATGCGACCTCTGGTGGACAGTTGCAGCTTCCGAGATGAGATGCAGATTCAGAGTTCCACATGTGGGGGTTATTAATTAGTAAATGATATAAATATTATGAACATAATAATTGTAACCCCATGTCCTAACAACACGATACCTGACAAGATTTGCAGTGATAAGCAATTTGGCTGTTTGCACTAGACACAACATGACAGAAATTTAAATGGAGCCATTCAGAAGCACAGAATAGTGCACTCACTGCACTCCAACAAAATGGTAAAGTTTATAATCTAATTAATACATATTAATCCTCTTTAACATTATTAATGTCCATGCTGAATCACTGATATGTGTTGGTTGGCACCGTTCTAAAGTTCAAACGGTTTATTTTATTTTCAAGATCTGCTGCTGCTTTCAGTAGTATGGCAGTATGTAAAATGGCATTCAAACTCACATTATTATTAACACTGAATAAAGCACATGAGGCGACCTGAGGTGATCATTGTCAGTTTATCCTGTTGTTCAGCTGTAGAATAGAAGCCGTTTCTAAAATATACATTTCAGGTGTTGGTTGGGACAAAAACTCCTTTAATATGGAAAATATTCCTTCTATTGTGTGCCATTGGTTTTATTTAGAACAAGACTTAGGCCCAATCCCAATTCTCCCCCTTAGCCCTTCCCCTTCCCTTTTGCACGTCTACGTCAAGGGGTAGGGGTGTCCCAATTCTCTTTAGCTTGAAGGGGTAGGGCTAAGGGCAAGGGGTATACACTCCTTCAAACGAAGATTTTTCAGGACCACACTTAAAACAGAGGGGTAAGAATTTTTCCCAGAATGCACCTGCCTCAGCAGCAGGATAGCTGATTCCGGAAAAAAGGAGGTCCACAAATTAGTATTTTTTGTCATTATTACGAATTTTTACGACAAACAAACATATGTTTTAATATATTCATAACCGTGTTCGTCTTTTACTGTCATGCTTTAAAAAAAAAAAAACATTTTAAAAAACGCTAAATTTCGCTATCTATAATCCATAATCATAACTCCAGTACAGCGGTCCCAGAACATTCTGACACACTATGACACTCGAATACCCTGTCAGTAATGTCTAGTGTCTGGAAATAAGCTTTTACAGTGTCTGCTATAATGTTGATGTTGTTTTCGTGTGTTTACATAGATGAGTATGGCCATGGAGTAAATGCACAGTACAGTTCCGATCTTATTGCCACATTAGATCGTTATGATAACATAATATACGCCTTCAGTGATTTCCTGAAGATAAACACCAAAAAAAAAACACAACTGGAATAACTACAGCAGTCGCAATCGTCTTATCTCATATGAAGCAAGAGATCGCGATGACATATGATGACGTGTGCAGGTGTTGAAGTGCTGTCCCAATTCTTAGGGGTAAGTTTTGAAGCCCTTCCCCTTAATTCTCAGTTGTTAGGGCCAAGGGGAAGGGGAAGGGCCAAGGGGTAGGGGGTAGGGGTACAAAATATGTGGTATAAAAATATAATTGGGATTGGGCCCAAAATCAGCCTTTAGGCTCAATAGTTAGCCACACTTCTGTTGATGTCATCATTGTGGAAACTTGTTGCAATACCTAGTTCTACCACTGGGTTTGAAATATTTGTAAATATGAATCCTTCAAAGCTCTTTATCAAAAAAATATTTATCAAACGTAAATCTTAACCTGTTTTATATTTTTATCAAATTATATGTAATGTTTATGGTTGGTGGTGTATTTTTATTGTCATAAACTTAACTTAATTAGCTTATCATAGAAAAGTGGTATTTAATAAATATTTGTAAATTGTATCTGTTTTTACTGTAAAATTGCCAAAAAAGCCGACATGGCAACAAACTCACTCTGTATATCAGCACTGATGATTACCTCTATGTGCCCAAAAGATGTCTTAAATGAGTTATTTTCTAAATATATCAGTACATTCAATTCATTTTGATTCATTACGTTTTTCAGAACAGAAAAAATAATAAACAACATGGTCTCTAATTCAGCTGCATCGATTCAAATTTGTGTGCATTTGCTGCTTGCTTTGTTTTTCTTGGTCAATTGCATTGTAATTGATCATCTCAAATAGACAACTGTTACATACAGTAATGGATTTGTTATATTTATTAATAAAAGTTTTTTCATGGATTTGGTCTCCCTTAGCTCTTCCTTTCCAAATGTATACTCTGATTTTTTCGGTCAGAAAGTCCAGTCTGTTAAGATTGACTGGGAAATAAAACACTTTGTCCAGATTGTATACATATTGATATGTTAACTGATTATACACATTCATATATTAATGTTTTCATTTTTATTTTTAATATTGTTTTCATGCAATTAAACATGAACAGACTTTGTACATAAATAACAAAACCATTTAAATGAGTAGAAGTATATTGTGATTAGGATACTGAATAGAAATCTAGTCTATCAAGACCATTCATTCGTATAAAGGGGCTGTAAGAACAATGCAGCATCTTGCAGTTGACTTAGTGGCAAAGATAAAAATAATCTGATCGGTCTGTTCAGATATGAAGTCTGATAATGCAACTACAACAGCCAGCCAGTCCTTTACAGCTTTTGTCTGCAAAACATTCTAACAACAACTTTGTTGTTATGCAACAAAGTAGACCGCATCATCCCAATTGCCTTTTTAGAAAGCTTGCAGAAGGCTGCAAAGATTTGGTCGGTGTCTCTCTAGCCCACACAGGAAATGCAAGTCATAGACCGTATGCTTCCTATTGTTTTCAAACGTCTGTCTCAGAAACTGTTGTGCTTTTTAATCAAGTTTCTAGAGACCTAATCTGCAGGGTAGTAGCTTAAAAACTGATTGTTAACTCGGACAATATGCTTCGTTTCTCAGTCCTGAAACCAGAGACTCCAAATGTGGACAAGAAGCAACCGCAGCCACGGCCTGAAGATAAAGGTAAGTGTTCACTGTCCAGTTGCATGCCACACATTTTACATGCAGACTGCGGTTACACACTGTGCCTTTAATAAAAAAAAAAGTATACAATAGCTACGTAAAAGTGTAGTCCTTTGTATGAATGTCTAGTTTTGATGTACCACAATAATACCATTTGTTTATTTATTTATATATGAATTAACCCCCATAGCAGACGGACAATGTAACCAGATGATGTAACTTGTTTATAAAATATTTTTATGCTTTTTACATACATTCAATCAAAATATTTAAACCCACTTAATTTTTAATAATAAATGCTTTAGAGTGTAAAAATACTACCAATACAAAAGCTGTGCATGTGCAATGCGACATTTGCATCCTAGATAGTTTAGTTGATCGTGAGCTTATATAGATTTTTGAATTTATTTTGTCTATTAGTTTAATTAGTTGTTTAACGTTTTAAAAATTAGAGGGGGTTATTGTTGTTAATTTCAATTTGAACACATCTGTACAAAGGTTATGAGGTCAGCACAATTAATATTTAAAGTAATGAAAAATCTGATTTATTTAATGTAATATAATTGGTCCGTAAGGAAGCATATACTGTATTGATGGAAAAAAGTGACTGAATGTCACAGAATGAAATCGGTTTTAAAGAAATACTGTTTGTTTTTCTTTCTTTTTCTATATCAGAGTCTTCTGCATAATTAGCGTTGTTGTTTTTAAATTGGCTGAGAAATGTTTTTTAAGTGTGATATGAATGCTAGAATGATTTCTGAAACATATGTAATGAAAATTCTACTTTGCAAGAATAAAATATATTTTAAAATATTTTTGAAGTTACGTTATTTCAAAATACTTTATAAATTTTATAATAATAGGTTTTATCAATTCTATTCGCACAAAGGAATAAGATACTTCCTTCAAAAAGAAAAGACAAAGTCTCGCGCATCTGAAAATTTTGAACATTTTAACAATGTTATGCATTGTTATTGTAACATAAACACATTCAGCTGGTTATCAACAAAGCCGTATTTGGAACTGTTATTGATTCCTAATGTTTTAGTAATGCAATGCATCAATAGATATTACAGCTGAAAAATATTCAAAGCTTGAAAAATTATATAATAAATTATAAGAGCTAAAATGAAATTAAAGAAGAATAAAAAATTTATTAAATATTGATAAAAAAATAAATATCAAGCAAGATGAAGACCTTCAATCTCTTTAGCAGTATTTAATTACATTCCGTATTATTATTGAAGTACTTTGTATAAGTGTTTCACACTGTGACCAACAGCCTCTCTCAACAGTATCAGCTATTGTGTTTGCATCAAAGACTTCCTGCTTATTATTTTAATGTCACTCGCTGCAACATATCCCATCATCTCTATTGTGTTTAAAAACCAGGCCTTCATATACTTCAGATAAAGTCTTGCTGCTTTATAACAAGTGCTTGAACAGAATTGTCAGAACACGAGTTGATAAGTGAATGTTAATAATATTGATTAAAAATGCATCAAATTAAGAATATCAAAGCAGATCTATGTGGAGCAAACATCCTGCCAAAATCTCACCTGACCTATTTGTGTGACATAAATGACGCAAGTGAAAGTTCAGTACTTTTGATGCATCACATGGCTTAAATACGTGCTGTCCGTTCCATTGCTCTGTTAATCTTGTGTAAATATCTAGATAATTATCTTATGCAAATTAGAAGAGTGTTAGTCATGAATCATTTGTGTGTTTGAGTTAAAAATCATTTGTCTCAAACATGTTTTTTTTTTTTTTTTTTTTTTTTTTTTTCTGTGTCCTTTTGTCTTCCTGAAGTCATCAAGCCCTTGCCAGAGAAACCCGCCAAACCTGCAGGCCCCATCGTGCCCCCGAAAAAACCTGTGCCTCCAAACAAGGGCCTCCTGCGTCCTTCCATCCACACCAAACGGCCTGACTTGCCTCTCACTCCATCACCATCCTCAAAGCAAGTGTTAGTGTCATACACTTTATCTTCATTTATGTTTAGATTATGTTATGTTTAGCACGCTTAATATGATATTCAGTATATTCAGAGACAATAAGTTTCATATCAACTATGTCTTTTTTTTTTTAAACCAGGGAGAAATATGCAGTTGGAGTCAAAATTATTAGCCCTGCAGTGATATTATTTATTTTTCAAATAATGTTTAACAGAGGATAGACACTTTCAGAGTATTTTCTATAAATTTTTTTCTTCTTGGAAGGTCTTTTTTTAAGTTATTTTTATCAAGTTCAATAATTTATGCCTCTTCAAGATTTTTTTTCTCGCTTGTTTACAGAATAAACTACTATTATCCAAAAACTTGCATAAATATCCTAACATGCCTAATTAACATAATAACCTAGTTAAGTAAATCAGCTATTAAAACAATTATGCTTAATAATTTGTTGAAAAAAATATATAAAAAAGTAAAATAATAATTTTTACTTCAGCTGTATTTTCCAGTGATGGGTTGCGGCTGAAGGGGCATCCGCTGCGTAAAGCATATGCTGAATAAGTTCGCGGTTGATTCCCTTGTGGCAACCCCTGATTAATAAAGGGACTAAGCCGAAAAGAGAATGAATGAATGAATGAACTGAACATATATACATACGTGTATGCGTTAAGAGACAATTTATAGTTATGAATTTGAGTAAAATATAATATGATCATTTTATTTATTTCATTCTGTAAATTACATACACAAGCACTAAATGACAATATTTTGATTTGACATTTGGAAGAAATGTTACTTGAACTTTATAGAATAAAGCTATATAAAGCTAATAAATCAACATTTTATTTAAACCCATGTCTAATAAATCCAGTAGATCACGAGACTACTAAGTGATCTCTTTATTTATTTTTAAGGCTTGACTCGTTAGAGA